>JAVSBS010004242.1:16232-40370 GCA_033124195.1 Coracias cyanogaster | reverse complement strand
TCTGTAAAGCTGAAAGTTGTATAGAGAATCTCTCCTGATATCCAACCTCACCAGCGCTCTGAGAATGCTGCTCATAACAGCACAGGCAGGAAAGTTTGGGGATTTCAGCATTCTATCTGATTTATACTCTAGAAAAAATGCTTTCCTGGAATCACCCCAAAGAACGGCACTTAGGAGATTAAAGAAATCAGGATATAAACAGAAGTCAATCACCTCTGAGAACAACAGCTAGCTCTGCTGCTTCTTAGGTGGCTCTACAGCTCACAGAAACCAAGGCTGTTTGAAACAGATTCTCATTATTTTCTTCCTCTCCTGAAAACCCAAGTCCATGCAGGAACAGCAGTGCAGGCAGAGGAACATGGTGGTTACCTCTGAGTACAGCAAGGGAGCAGGAAGTGACTTGGAAAAAAACAGAAGTACCTCTGATAAAAATATTTTACATGACCAGATGGCAACCTGGCAAATTACAGAGCACTATTTCTTTTCAGAAACAAGAAATTAAGGTCTAGTAGCCCTTAAGACTTTCAGCAATGCCCAGCTCTAAATTCAAGAAGGGCTGGGCCCAATTAGCAAGCACTCCAAGAAAGACGAGTGATGTTGTTACCAAGGCCCGACTACCCCAAGCACCACTAGGGGAAGCTCTAGAAGCGGGCTGTGGTGTTAACAGCAGAGAAAAGTGTGCTCATACTTGGAGAACCAAAGCTGAGAGCATTGGGGGTGCTTAAACTTCGGCCTCCAACTCTGGCAGTAAAGGGCATGTCTTCATCTTGGGTTCGGAAATCCTCCTCATTCGGTGGCACCATCAGACAGACGTACGTGTGAAGCTGAATAAGAAGCCGGTGTTGGAGCATCCATATCACCATTTGGATGAGCTGAGTCTGCAGGGTGAGAAATGAGGTATTAAACACCCACGAAATAAATACCGGAGAAAAACAATGCACAAAGGTTAGGGGTTGAGACTAAGAAGTCACAAGGAGAAATGCCTTCCACCCCCGACAACGGTTTTATCTCTTCTCCCATCATAAAAAGGTGACCAAGCACACGTGGCCATCACACCCAAAGCCTCCGTGGATGCTCAGGCTGTAATCAATCATTTAAGGATCAGCGTGTCTTTATGCGACACTGACAGCACCTCAAAGAACCAGCCTTGCCCCTTCGCCATAGCTCAACACCTGCTATGTTCTAGCAGAGCAGCTGGATGCCCACGCCACAGAATGCTTCAGCCATCCAACCCCACCAGGAGCTGTTCCGTCCTCTATTAACAAAACAAGTTTAGGAGGTACTAAAAGAATGGGATAGTCTTCCTTCTGAGAGACCAGGCATGGAAAAAGAGTCAACTAGATGCAGGCCCTGATACCCAAGGCCCAACAGCGTGAGCCCTGAGACCAAAATGGTCTCTGGTTTTCTACCCAGCCCACGAAAATCAGTCATCACTAAAGGTTAATCCCGGAGCGGTCAGACTGAAGCGCAGGTTCCCCTAGAGAGCTAGGGAGAGGGCAGGGTGATGGGGCAGAGCTAAAGCAACCAAGGCAGGTCCCAGATGCAGAAGCCATTTGCTGTCAGATGGGAAACTGCTGCATAACCACGGCAGAGACTGGAGCTCAGAGCCCTGCCAGGACTCGGCGATGCAGAAACAGCACGAACAGCAGCAGAAACCTGGGCAGGAGACAGCAGCCTGCCACTGCCAACGGGTCCCCTCTCAATGCAAAGGGTTAATAACCCCCATTTGCTTGTCATCCCTCTGCAACAGGAGGACAGGCCAAGCTCATAAAGGCACCGAGGTTTTTCAGGCGTAGGCAGGCAGGAGTTTCAAAAGCGCCGAGGATGACACCATATTCCAGACAGGCACAACACCTTTGTGTTACGGCACCTGCACAACGTCCCCAGAGCGCTGCTGAGAGCAGGGGGCAGAGCGAGGGACAAGCCTTTGCAGGTACTTGCCACGGCCTATTTTCAGGAGTTTTGGAGGAGCATCTGAACCGTAGCATCCTGTCTGAATTTCTGCACAAAAAGCCTCTTCGTATCACTGGAGGCAGCCCTTCCCACAGCTAACGGCTCTGAAAACACTGATTCACTGACAAAAGCTGCTTGGGGATTTCATAGCAACCAACGCTGTTTTGGTGAGAGAAACACACGCAGAATGAGCTCAGACTGAAAAGGAAGCTGGCTCTGCTGTATTAATCATCAGGGTAACAGGCCAAATCTCAATAAGAGCCCCAAACCAAAGTTCATCAGCCCACATAATTTTCCCTTTTCCATAAATCTTCTAATTCTCAGTTCCTCCTCTGCTATCAAATCGCAAAAGAAACATCTTCTGTTTGCAGACAGACCCACACCCTGTCTTTTCAGGGATTACCGATTTTGGGGCCTGAATGGATTTTAATCTTGAAACACGTTATCTGGGATCACCTTCAAACATAGCTTTTTCGGAAAAGCCATCATTCATTTTACATGTTTAATAGAAAATCCACAGAAGAGGAAGGCTGGCAAAAGATACCAAACACACGGTGTTTTGCTAACATCTGAAATCAGCCTGGAAGAGAGAGGAGCTTTACTCCAGTGATTATGTTGCTAAAAACCTTCCTTCCAGACGCAGGCCTGGCTGGAAAGATGTCTCATATATTTTACTTAAATTTCCAACCTGTTGGCACGCAGCGACGGCTGATTAGCCAGTTGCACATCAAATGAAAGAGGTCTGCACGTTTCACAGCACAAAACAGCCCTGGAAAAATCCAAGGAGACAGTAAGACAGGCTCTATCAGACCTGCAGAATCTGCCAGGCAGGGCCTGACCCAGACCAACCGCCACAGGTTACTTTGGTGGTTTCATGAATTACAAAATTAGCCAGTTTCTTTCACTCCAGCCCCACATGCGTGGAAAGTCTTATCCAACACTCTCTAATTCTGCATAAGCACTATCACCTCTATGCTTTCCTGATAATATCCAGAAAGCCAGCCCTGAGCCAGCAGCTATGGCTCAGTGGAGCAAGGAGCCAGGCAAAGGTGGTGTTAGAGCTTTACAACCCTAACACTGAACAACCAATGACCGCCAAACGCCTTTGTGCCCTCAGGGCTGCAGAGCAGCTGTGACTGACCCCAGAAGGAGAGAAAACTGTTCTTCTGTATTGAAGTGAGCCTGAACAATCCTCCCTAGATCAGAGAGAATGATGATCTTTGATGGTTGTCTATAAACCAGACTTCAGCAGGAATTTGGTACCTCTTCAAATCTAGACCTAGAAAGCAGCCCAGGCAATGCAGTGTCTTGTAGCTGGCACCATGCCCCAAATGGTGCATTTTGTGCCATCACTGCAAATGTGCCTCGCACCACATCCACTTCTTCCAAGTTTAAATCTATTCCTTACCAAAAGTGGCAAGTGTTTGCACAGGTAAGGGCTACCAGATGCTTTGCTAACACATTCTGCTGCTTGTCCTTCTGGGCACGAACACCGAATCTACATCCATCCTCCACCTGCTCCTCACGAGCCCTGACAGAGCTCCCAGACAGGTCTGCCGGAGAAGAGGCTTCCCTGCTCCATCTGTGCTGCGCTGCCTGTTGGAAATGCTCTTCCTCCCTCAGAGATCCAGGGCTATCCGCGTGCTGGGTCTCAGTCTACTGGACGAGCTGGGCTCCTCGCTGAAGCCAAAAGGGCTGGGAGTAGTTTCCCAGGCAAGTCCCAGGACTGCTGCCACTCCCTCAGTCATCATCTGCCATGGTCGGAATCCACAGCCAGCCTTTTTTGGCTGAAACACCAGGATCGTGACAGAAATATAAATGGAAACATTTTTCATTGCTTAATTTAACTACCAATCGACTCTAAATTTCATCCATATTCCTTTCATCCTTCCCGTCTCCCCACGGTGCCTCTTTCCACTCTGCTGTGAGCGGGTCCTGTCTGCTGCAGCATCTGGGCCGCTCCTGCTGGCACGGATCCCGTGCCCACGGCCATCCCCTTCTTCTCCCCGCCTCGGGCGCCGCAGGGCCCGGGCGAAGCGAGAGCGTGTTGTCATGCAAGGCGGCACGCAAGGCCCTGGTAACAACAGCTCACTTTGTGCTCGCTGACAAAAGCAGAGAAGCTGTATTAGCGTCTGAAAACACGGGCACTATACGTCAGCACATCTGGGCAGTTCAGGACAGTCGGGGGAAAGCTCAGCCCCAAGCCTTGGAGGTGCATGATCCAGCGTTCATCATTCCCTTCCCTCTGGGATCCAAAGGGAGCATTTGTTACACTCTCGAGTAACGTGTTAAATAAAACACATTTCCTGTAAGGATTCTTGAAAGTTGTTTTTGTTCCCAGGCCTAAAAGACTAAGGAAAACGCCAAAATAACTGGGAGTAGCGACAGGTTCAGGAAAGGGAAGGGAAAACAGCAACCCAGGAACACTCAATCAATCTGAGCTTGTCACATGAGGATACGTTCTGAGTTCAAACACAGCTTGTCTTGCCTACCGAAGTATATGAGCGCCCTTTCTCCACTCTGGATTATCTAGTTATCTGTCGTGTGCACTCTTCCAGGTCTGCCATGAGAACGAAGGGCTGCCTTGGCTCAGCAGGACTGCACCTTTGCAGGGTAAATGGATGGTTGCTGAAATGTATTACCTTTCTTTATCATTCAAACCCCGCTCTTCTATGAAAAACAGATCGGCTATTAAAACTTCTCCCTATTTTACAGAAAACAGACTCTGAAGACCCCTCTTAATGTAGGACAAAACATTTATTGTCCAATATTGCCATTTTAATCACCAGGTAACAGCTTTGAATTCTCAACTTAACCATTCCCTCCCTTCAGGCCTAGAAAAATGTAATTTTTTAACTCGCCACATGGAAAAATCCCCAATTTTATACCCAGTCGAACTGAACATAAATGCATCTTAACACTACTTCCATACCTCTGCCAACAAAAGCTCCCGTGAGGCCTATTGCCTCCAGATGCCCAGCAGAACAGCTCCATTTGCAGCGCATCCCTCAGAAGACACAACTGCCTGTTCAGGATTTGCATGCAGCTCTCCTCCCAGCCCATCCCCTGACATACCCACTCATTTTCCACCAAGCTGTTACAAAAGCACAGCACGTTTTCCAGATGCATAAGGCAGAGGCCTCATCTACCAGTGCCTTACTCCCAACAGGATGGCCAGACTTATTAAAACAGAAGGGAAAAATTAAACACGTTTTGTTCAGCTGCAGCAGTCAGACTTTCCCATCTGTTTTTTTCTGCAGTTATCCTAGCCCCGTCAAGGGAGAATTAGATAATTACAATAATGGAAATGTGCATTACGATTAAGAGCTACTGTAGCGAAGGGGATGCAGGGAGGAAACTGGATGTCTAACTCACCTAGGTGCATTCCTTCTACCTCACGGGTGGAATGATCCCTCCTGACAGTCCACATTTGTTCCTGGAGAGATGTCATGCTAGCTTCTTCTGAAACAGATGAGCTAGCTGAGGCCACAACGCACGGATGCGGCGTGCTCTCTGCGTCCACTCTGGTGCGCTCTGTGGTCACGCGTGCGTGCGAGAGGAGAGCACAGGGACAGGAACCCGCAGTCCCAGGCAGCAGGACAGACAGCTTCTTTGGGGTTGAGGTAGAGGAGATGCAAGCTGCTTCTTTTCCAGTACAAACACTACAATGAAGATGAGTTTCCCTAGCGCATCAGCTCACAGGACCTCCTCACCCCACGGCTGCACCCTGGTGAGATCCAGCACCAGTAGCATGAGCTCAACTGGTTGCTGTTCAGGACAGTCCCAGGCTGGATCGCTGCACGCCCGGTGACCATACACAGCACGGGGGAGCTACCAGACAGCTCGCCACTGTGCAAAGGGGAAAACGGCTCCTCTCTCCTTACATCCTCAGCTGCTGAAGTGCCTCCTGTGCCAGCCCTGGAGCTTGCTGGATCTCCCCCTGAGCGAATTCCACCTGCTAACCTGGCAGAAAACTAGTGCAGCTGAAACAAATTAAGGGAATGGAGTCGAGCTGGACAGGAGCCAGAGCTCTAGTGCAAAGGGAAGAGGGAAAGGAGGAGGCCGTGTGTGCGCACACCTGAGAGCGGGAAGGAAAAGCAGGGCCAAGACATCAGTAGATCTGCTGAGCCGTAGGCGTAGGCTCATCCTCACGCTGCTGCAACATTACTAGCCAAGCAAGGCAAGTTAAACACAGAGAAAGAGAAGCTAGCACAGAGGACACTACACAAAACCCAAAATATCTTCAAATTATAAGCACAAGACTACCGATAGATACATAACAACCATAGAGTCCACCTGCAATATACTGCCAGTCATCACAGGCAAGAAGAGAGAACAAGACGCTGGGCTCAGGAAGAATTTCTGGAGCATGGGGCATGGCTGTGAGCACTGGCAGTCCTGGCACATGCCACTCACCTACACCTAAAGCAGGATACAGACACGCGCTCCATCTCAAGGCGGTCTTGTCCTTGCTCAGGGTATTGCAGCTCGGTTGTACCTCCTACCACAGCGCCCCAAGTATAAAAACGCCAGCGTCACTTTTTGTTTTTTCATCTGCCCAAAGGAATGGAGCAATTCCACCCATAGAACAGTAAGCAAACAAAAATAACTTTGTCCTCTTTAAAATCAAGCAGTATGACTTTGTGTAAAACCAGGAGGAAGAGCTCTTTAACAGCTTCGCTATTTTGTATCGTGAACTTTATTCATGCCTTCAATATTCTGTGCCCATCCAGAAGCACAGGCCAAAAAGAAGGAGCCAATCTTATGCTTCAGACAAGAATCAAACGGGATGGATGCTGTGAGAGCACAACAGGCTCTCCAGAAAATACAGCTCTTCCCACAGGACTGACCTTCCAGCACAGGTGACCTTCAGAAGTACAGAGCCAGTACAGTCAGCATGATGAAAAGCACAAGATAACAGACTACTAATGAAAACCTTCAAAGTTAAAAAAAAACCCCACATCTCCTCCTGTGTACACACAAAGAGCAAAATTACAGTGAATGGTCCCAATTTTGCTATTTTTTTTCAAAGGCAAAGCAAATACAATTTGATAATATTTCCAGTTCAGAGTACAGCTTCTTTTATCAGTGCATAATGGAACAAAAACCCACTCACTTTCCATCAGATTAATTGCTCTATTGACTAAATCTCTGTTAATTACAATTGGAGCCTGACCACTTCAGCACAGGAATTGGATTCACGTCTCTTAAAAGGCTAGTTCCTAACAAAACAAGAATAGAAAGAGTTCTACACAGGTAAATCAAAGTAGAACAAAATGTACTGATATAAAACCATCTAAAAACTCTCTCTAGTCTAAATTCCCCCAAGAACTGTCATGCTTAGCTGGATCAGAAAAAAGCTTGCCATGACTCAAAACAATCAGTGTTCAGTGGTCTCTGTTTTCACGCATGTGTCCTGCCAAAGTGGCCCCAAGCCTTCTGCAACCACAGTTCTCACCTCCCCTTTTCAGAATGTAGAAGGCCCTTCCGTAGTTTTCACAGCATCATCATTCCATACACATTGAAAGGATGATGAAAACAAGACGTGCTGCTGACCTTTAGGACCTCACCACAGACACGTGAGCACCAAAGAGAAGGCTCACCCTCTAAAAGAGCCATTTTAGCACTCCAACAGCTCTGGCAAACATTGATCGCGCGCTGTCGTTCAAGGCATAACTGCAGCAGTAAGTGGCAGACTTTGTGTATTTTAAACAAAAGTCGGACATTTGAGAAAACTAGAAGTATTGGGGGAGAAGTATTAGAGCAAGTAATTAATTTTTAAAGGAGTACTGAGAATAAGAATGCCTCCTGAAGCTACTGCAGCTAGAATAAAATTAACGCTGTTAATTCAGCTTCAATTTTCAGGACACTGATCTGTCTGTAACTACAATGAAGGACCGACCAAATGGTAGACGTGCTCTTGCCCTGCCTCCCAAGGTGGCAGCTGACCAGTACATACTACTGCGCTTAGACGCTACATCATTATGTATCTTTATCTCCGGTCATAATCTCTGCCAACCTATAATTACAACAAATTCTTCTCTCCCAGTTGTGCCTGTGCGCGCAGTTTATGTTGATCTTGCAGATATGTGAGCAGTGGCTAAATTCATATAGCCAGCAAGGCATCAAAGAATGAAAGCCAGCGAACAACGCTGCCAGAACCAGGTGAAGCAACCTGCCCGTGCTTCCCCTGCCACTACGGGCTGTGTTCAGAGGTCCAAGCTTCTTCGTCTGGGCATGTAACAGTGTCAGCCAGGAGACCGTACACTAGTGAGCTCCTTCTTCCATTTCACCAGTTCCCAGAAACACCTCAAGCCATGATCTATACATAAGCAAAACAACGGCTCACAAATCCAAACTCTGTGTATTATTATCCCAAATCTGAAGGTTAAAATGCTAACATGGACTGCTGTTGACTACATGCTGAGTCTCCTTCCTCTGACAGCCTTTAAACAATTCCTGTTTCATAGCAAAAGCTACACCAATAGACAGTTTGCTTTTAAAAGGTTGTGAACTTAAAGCAGATGGAAGAGAATAAAATGAAGTATGATTGTGAGGAATCCAAGAACTTGCACTCAGCCCTACTAATTTATGACAGTTTTCAATCAACCAAATGGAGTTTCAGTTTCCCCGACTGTACAAACCCAAGGGAAAGAAACCTTTCCAGGACGGTGCTTTGCCGGTGCAGCGCGTGCGCACAGCTTCAGCTGAACATCCCCACAGCCTTCTGGCATATGGCTATGAAACAACAAATCCCATGCTTAGAAACACAGTGATTGGCAACTTCTAAACCTGCACCAGCAGGTTCTTGACTAGGTATTCCACAAGCAGCACCGTTCTTTGTGCTCATCAGCAAGAGAACAAGGAGCTCCCGAACACTGCCCATCTCACCTCCTGAACGGGCGGCGCTAGCGGATTCTTGAACTCTGAGAGCGACACTGGGAGGGAGAACTTGGAAAGCATCGACGGCAAGTTGTGGCCCCGGAACTGGCAAGAAAACGCATCTGCTAACGGAGAATAACTACAGAAAAGAGGTAAAGGCAGAAATCAGTTTGATGTTGCTGGTCAGTGTAACATTTATCTATTTAAGCGTTACAGAAGTGCCTATTCCCAAATTATATTGGATTAACGTGATCTAGAAAAACAGCAAGGATAGTTTATGGCATGTTGCATCCTGCAAAACCAAGCCAGAAGCATATGCACTTTCATCTTGGCGTTACATTCAGCTCCAGTGGATTATTCAAGGTGTGGAGGGAATCCAGAGGAGAAAAATAAAAATGATTAAAAGTCTAGACCTGCGCAGTCGCTGATCAAAGGAACAGGATTGGGCAGTCAAAGGAGGACAGGCATGGGCAGGATATACACACAAGCTTTGAATACGCAAAATGCAGTTGCAGATATGACTGTTCCCCCTGCCTATGCTGACAGGACGAGCAGTTTGACTGATCAGAAGTAAAACAGAGTCAAGTGTTAGGAAAACTGTCTGCCTTAGGATTTCCATGTACCAAGATCTTCAAGAACAGCACTGCCATATATGACACAGGCACAGTTGTTCCTGAATGACCTCGAGGTCCCTTCCAGCCCTATTTTTATACTTCCATCAGAGAAGTTTTGATTTAAAACTATTTTCCTACAACAAGAGTTCCAACACAGATTATAAAAACATCTCACAATCCAACACAGAAAGGGTTGCTAATCTTCAGCAGAGCAAAAATACCCACCACTGCCTCCACATTTTCCCTGCGTGGCCATTGCCGGCTCTCAGAACGGCCGCGTTGACTTCTGTCTGCGAGAAGGCACGTCAGTAAAAATGCCATCCCGTGGAACAACGCAGCAGCGGGAGCAACACTACCCTCATCTGCTACTTTGGATTAATATTAGGTGATGCTGTGTGCCAGGTACACACAGGTTGTCCTATGAAACATTTATTTAACTTAATCATAAAGTATTTTGTTTTGTAAATGTTTCTATATTGCTTCAGGTTCATACAGCCTTTCTGATAGGGACATTTAGTGAGCGTACTAAAAATAGGAGGATAGCTGCACAGGGCAAATATTGCTGCCAAGGCCCATGTCACTGCAGAAGCTTATTGATCTCCTGTGACTCTCCTTCCTACTGCACACAAACTCCTCTATGGCTTTGCAAGTTTGGGCACATGTAACGGTTTGTGTTTTGTACAGTCTCAACAATTCATAAGCCTTGCAGCTTTGCAGCTACAGTCACTCGTTTTCTTTCTACTTACAGACAGACACTGGCGTTCGGTGAAAGCATGTAGACATTGTTTTCACACAGTGGATAAATAATAATTGCTTTTCCCCAGTAAACAAGATGTGCAGCAAGCTGGAAAACCTGCATTGAGAAAACAGGGAAAAATTAAGGGAGCAAAGACAAAATTCAAACTCTCTGCGAGAGTTCCATGAAATGACGGAAAAGTCATTTGAGCTGAAGTGAAAGAAAAATGTTCCATCCTTTCATCCTGCCTTCAGAATAAATTCACGGTTTAATATAACACGTGGCACATCAAAAACCATTTGACAAGGTTTTGAATTTCCAGAGGTTCGCTTCACATTTCTAAGCAACTCAGTATTTCCTGCCTTAAAGGAATTTCTTCAAAATGTTATCAATAGAAGTTTACTTTCTTTTCATGCCCCCAAAACCTATTTCCATTTATGCACAAAATGTATTAAGTGTTATACATGAAAAATAAAAGAAAAGAATCAGCCTCTACTACAACGCAAACATAAAGGAAACCAACACTGTGTTTTTAATACACTGAGGTATTTCAGTAATGAGTTACACAAAGTATTTTAATGTCTTAAACAAGTCAGTGTTGTTAATGGCTCTGGAAGAGCCACAAAAATAGTGTCCACGAGACATAAAATCCAGCCTGCATCATTAGATGCATTTAACTCTGCTTTCTTGTGGAGAACAGAACTACAGAAGCAGTAGGGAATTTCCAGAGTTCATCCCATAGCTGTGTAATGCCAAGTAACACCACAGACCACTGTGAGCAGACCTGAAAGTTTTATTACAAAACGGGACCTTTCTCTTGGAGTCAGAGAAGGCGCAGACCTACAATCAGGAGCATCTGAGATGACAAGCGGTGTTCCCCTCCTGAGAGAGAGCACAGATCGTGTACCTGGGTCAGAACCGACCCTCAGCAGCACGGAGCAGCTCTGCCCTCTCCTGTGTCATCGAATATAATCATCAGACCTGGCAAGAAAGGGTCACAACAACTGCAGTCATCCACAGTGGTCTCTCAGTGGCCTCATGTCTCACGTGATTGCCAATGTCTCATTCCCCCCGCAGGCACAAACTTCCCTTCTCAAGGGCCTGTCACAGCACCTAGAGCAATTCAGATTTGCAATCTGGTTGTCAGTAGCAAAAAGACATTTGGAAAGAGCTGCTGGCTTGGAGAGACTGGCTCAAAAGTTTTGTCCAGGCCTAAACTAGAGCTTCTTCCTGGAACTCTGCAAAGTCCACGCGCTAATGTTCTAAGGGAAATCGACAGGTAGGTTTTCACAGGCTTTCAGAGCTCTCTCGTAGAAAGGATCTTGGCAGATCCAGGGGAAGCAATGTCTTTGGCTGTGGCAGCTGGAAGCTTTCACTTGCATTTTGCGTGCCTCCATTCACACATAGACATCAACATGGCAGGACCAGGACAGACCACTCTGGTGTAAGTCAAGAGCACTGTTTGATCTGGTTTTAACTACCCAACAGGAAGGCACCGAGAAGACAGAGTCACTCTTCTCAGAGGAGCACAGGGATGGGACAGGTGGCAACACGCACAAGGTGGGATATGGGAAATTCCCATCAGATACGTGAAAGTTTTTCAGTCTGATGCAGGTCAAATACTGGACCAGGGCCCAGAAAGGCTGTGGGAAGTATCCCTGAAGGTATCCCGAATTTAAACGGACAAATTCCCAAGCAGCCTGCTTTACTGGACTTGCTCTGAGCAGTGGTGTGGACTAGAGACCTCCAGACACCACTGCTGCCTGACAGCAATCCGCGGTTCAGAGGCGGCTGCAGGACTGTCGAGCACTGTCGCTGCACCGCTGCCCTTCGTTTCTCCAAAACTTCCCCAGGCTGAGGCTCCCACTTTCTCTGTGCACTCTGCTCAAATCAAGAAAACCGACGTGCTCGTGTACCACAGAAACCCTCATGTACACAGGGAAAGAAAACGCTTCATGATTTAAAAGGATTTCAGCTGCCGCTGACAGCTCCCCGTACCTGCAGCAATGCCAAGTCAGCATCTTGAGCCAGTTGCTGCAAATTCTTCACAGCAGAGGTAGTTTTAATTACTCTCACCAAGGCAGGAGAGCAGTCCAACGGGAGCTCATTAAGCAACGACTTCTCATCATTTAAAAGTAATAAGGCATGGTAAGGCCTGTGGAAAAATAGAATACATTTGCACAGTAAAACCGCAGCTTTTCCTGAGGGCTTTGTTATTCCCAGACCATGATACCCCGGGTCAATCTACTGGTAAAAAAGAGTATTATCATCCTTTTGCCGTAAGTGGGTTCAGAATAAGCTTATTTTTATGTCACAATGCAAGATGCTCCCTATAAAAAGGGGATAGAAGGTTATATAGTAACTGGATATCCCAGTGACTAGGAAAAAAAGACCACTGTGCTGGCACGCAATTAAGCCTGGAGAACTAGGCTGAAAATGCTCATCTCCATCACGGAAATACAGAATGGAGTAGAAGAAAGCAAGAAAGCATGAGTTTGCAGGTAAAAAGCTGTAAATATGGAATGCAGGAAATGAGATAACATGGGGCTTGGGCTCTCTTCAAAAAGCAAAATTACTTCTGGGTCAACAGATTAAAATGAGCACACATGACTGGGAGCAGTGCAGACCTCTCTTGCTGTATCACCTAAGTACAACTCCCTAGTGTTAACACACAGCTTGTGGTGTCACGTCGCAGCATCATGGTACCGCGGCGTCAGCTTCGCGGAGCCCTGGCTCAGCCCGTGCCCCCACCACTGCTATCAGTGTCACATCACCCCCCAAGCGGTGCCAGCGCCCACATCTGCGGCACTGCACTTGGAATGGGATGAAGGACCAGCCACACTCGGAAGGACAGAACTTACTCTTACCTGATAGATTTCAGGCTTCTCTCAATTGCCTCAGGGGGTATAAAGTTTGTGGCAACGTAATGGATTTTATGAGGCAGGCAGAAACTCACTTCCAGCCAGTTGTTGATATGTAAACGGACCACTCCTGTTGTGCAGAGACTAGAATAGGAAGAAAATAAACACATACAGCATTTACCAGGTATAACAAATGAAAATAGTTTGTCCAGATCCACTCCTGCACAGGAATCACATCAGGACAAGAAGAGACTGAAGGTACCCTGTCTATCCCCAGCTGGCTGAGGACCAGCTGATTCCCAGCTGTGAGGGCTTCCTTAACCTGTACTTGCAGAGCATTATCCCAGACAAGACTCTGGGGACATTTCACAGAATTGTCTAGGTTGGAAAAGACCTTTAAGATCATTGCGTCCAATCATTAACCTAACACTAACAAGTGATATCCCTAAGCACTAGGTCTACATGTCTCCTAAATACCTCCACGGATGGGAACTCCACCACTGCCCTGGGCAACCCACTCCAATGTCTGATAACCCCTTCAGTAAAGAAATTCTTCCTAATATCTGCCATTTCCTCTTGCTCTACCACTCGTTACTTTGCTGAGCAGACCAATCCCCACCTCTCTACAACCTCCTTTCTGACAGTTGTAGAGAGTGATGATAAGGTCTCCCCTGAGCCTCCTTTTCTCTCGCCTAAAGGCTTCACGACACTGATCTGCTCCCTCTGCACTTAACATTGCAGCAGTATCTCAAGTTAAAAGGGTTTCTTGAAGATCTGCTGCAAGGCACTGGGAAATTCCCTACACCAGAGCTGCAAAGGGCAAAGATGAACTGGGCACAATATTTTCACTCTGATTTCCATCTTCCTCTCCAAGGAAAAAGAAAGAAGATGTCAGTACTGGGCAAGGGGTATTTCAAGCAGCACACTTCCACAATAACAGGCTCCTTTGGTTCTGCTTAGGTTGGTTGATTCCTACTAACCTGCTTCTGCTTGTCACATGAAATCACAAATGCGCTTGTTAAATGGTTTCCTCATTCTAGGAAACCACAGGGACTGAGCTAAGCCTTTAAGCTGACTTCAGACAACAGGACTGAAGGGAAAAGATGGACATCTCAGGAGCGACAATAAAGTCTGACCTTTACGTTCAGCTTGAAAGCAACTATAAGCCTCTTACTGAAAAAAAAAACCCAGAAAGCCGGGAGATTAGAGCAATGAATGTCATTGAGGCAGTTTTGCAGGAGTCTGAAAATCTAGACAACAGATTAAATATGCTGAGGGAGGTAACTATACTTATTTTAAAATGGGTAAAGATACCAGAAAGGTAACATCCCATAAGGAGCTACGCTATCACCACTTTGCACGCCATTCCAGCGCTGGCCTGGGAATGGCTGTGCTAGAGGCAGTGGGACTGAGCAGCGAGGAACAGGCAAGGCCCACCACATCTAAACACATCTAAACTTGCAAATCAACAGCTAATCTTGCCTACACTGAAGGGCTGAATTTCTCAAGATGTCCTTTAATGTTAAACTTTCTCCCAAAAGAATTTTTAGGGGCCTCAAATAAAATTTTGAAGTTTGCACTCTGAAAATTCTAGCCTGAATTTTAAATTCAAGTGTGTTAAGACTCGCAACGTGCATCGGTAATACCCACAAATTTCTCCTCTGCACAAAATAAGATTTAAAAACATGCCAGGAACAGGCTGAGAGCAAATACATGCCTTGGAAACTCTTTATGTAGAGATTTAAACATTTATGCCTAGCATCCAATTGTAGGCCGCAAACTATCATGCTCTTTTTCAAGTTCATCTGGTTGTGCACAGGCTTTAGAGAGGCCTGAAAATTCAGCTTTAAACCAAAACCATCGGGTAGCTTTGGCTGCCGGTGTAACTATTCACCAAACCACAACAGAGTGGCAAGAGAGCAAACATGATCCCGTCCTGCCTCATGCATGACCAGACTCATTAGGGAAAACCTCACTCCAGACAATGCTTTTCAAAGCAAAGGCCACGCGTTAGTTCTCAAATCTTGCACTAACTTCTGAAAAATTGCGATTTTTCAAGTTGCAAATGGAGTAGATACTATATAAGCTTTTTTAAAAGTGACTGAAAGGATGAATCCTGTGTCTCTCCGGTGGTATCACCTCACATCCGATCAGAGGCTCCAAAGCCTGAAGGAACGTGCAAAGCGCAGCCAACACCTCCATCGCTTCTTGCATTTAACGTTGCAACTCCAGTAACACTGCTTATACCCCCAGACACGTACCAACTGACAGATGAAGCTGGATTCTCTCAAAACACATCAAGGTAAAGGGCAGCCTGAAGCAGTAGATATCCACACTATCTATCGGGCCAAATACTCGCAGGAGAAAACATGATGATGAGTGAAGGGGACAAAGGAGTGAAGAGACAACCTGAAAGCTACCGGGGTTGCTAAAACAGGTTCCTGAAAAGCAGCAGAGATACATGAAAACATGAAACACTTGCAGGGATATTTCCTCTGCAGAGTTTAACATTCAGGAAACAGAAGAAAAAAAAAAACAACAAAACAGTTGGTTCCTTTCATTCTTTGGGTAGAAGCTTTAATTACATCATTACATTCTCCACAGCATAACTTTGCCTACAGTGCACTATACAACAAGAGCCTAGAATGAAAGACAACAAGAAAACCTGATTTTCAGTTCTGATCCAGACCTCGTTTCATTCTTCTACATTTGCATTCAGCTGTACAATTTCAAGCCTTCATTACAGCTTTATGTACATGATTTCTCCTTCACCTGCCCCTGCCTGGATGGAGAATAATTTAAGTCTCCAATAACCTGAGGAGGAATAAACCACATCCTCCAACAGCAATTTATGCAACTGCCCTTATCCCAACAGAGTTAAATAATCTCACCAATATACACACAAAGATTCACGCAAGATGAAATATAGTCATGTCACAGAAAGTGAATCATAGAGTCATTGAAGTTGGAAAAGACCTCAAGATCATCAAGCCCAACTGTCAAACCGTGAAGTTTGGATCCACATTTGCCTTCATTTTACAGATTCCCCACGAAGTCCCATCTTCTGAGACCAGCAGACCCTGAAGCCACCTTCTTTTAGAGGTAGAAGCGGAACAGCAAAAACCAGCAGCAAAGGAGAATACCAAGAAAGCACGTTTTCAAATTCGCATCGGGGTGTCACCTAGCTCCAGTTTCACTTTATTCTTCTCAAACAACTAAAATGGTGGAGCACAGAGCCCAGGAAGACGCAGGGCTGTGGGAAGGTGAGACCCCTGCATCAGCTGCATTGCACACCATGAACCTCAGGGACATGGTTTGAGTAGCCCCTGGTAGGACACCTAGAACGGCACAACAATTTGAAGGTGCGGTGGGTAGCCCAGGACTTTACAGAAGGCTCTCTTTGGTTCTTTGCTTCTTTCCTAACTACTCTTCACACTTTATGGGGATTTTTGCAGCGTTATTGTACCCTGAGCTTTTTCACTGCATTGACATGTTCACAGAACCATCTGCTGTAATTCCCAAAGCTCTTTTCAGGGCATTTATGTACTATAGAGGGGTTGTTTGGCCTTACATGCATTACTTTACATCTATCTATACTGAATTTCATCTGGTTTTCTATCACCTAACTGGTGTCCAGAGACCTTGCTGCAACTTTTCCTTTTTCCCACAGACTTCAAGTGTAACTGGACAAAAATAGCTTCATTCCCCATACTCTAACTGGCTATGAAACCCTTAAAGACATTTCATTTTATCCCATGTAAACCTAGGTTCAATACTTTTTTTTTTAATTCTCTGGTTACATAATACATGATGAGCAACGCTGAGGCCTACATGGTGAGGGGTCAGGATACTGAGAGGGGATATCATAGTCTAAAATGGAGATAGGGATAAGTAAATAGGAAAAAGCTCTCCATTATAAGACCTGTGAGACATCTCATGATACTAGAAGGAGCAAAGTTCACAAGAAATAGAAAAAAACCACAGAAACTAGTTAAGCCATGGACCTCGTTATCAGAGGATGTTGTGGCTGTTAAATATTTACTCTGGCTCACAGGATTGTGGACTAATTCTGGGAAATGAGATCAGCTGAAGGCTGTTGGATATAGAGAAACCACCTCCAGAGATGCTGGAAGCTAAGGAACATCTGGGGAATATCACCACTCTTCTGCTATATTCTGCTCTGCCCTGAACACCAATGGTGAGCCACTGCCCCAAAATGGGAACCCCCAAAGTTGGCCAGTATCCCATAGAACTGCAGCTTTCTTTTTCATAAATATTGGCAAAACAAAGACAATCCTGCCTCATATTTTATGAAAGAGTTATGAATTTTTACACATACACGTCTCATTTTACGTCTATCCTATTTATACCAGAAATTAATAATACGTTTTCTACTTTGGTGAAGGTGAGCTTGCAGCTTTACAGCTTATTTTTGCTGGAAGTTGTAACTACTTAGAGCTTTGAAATGATTTCACATTTCCTTCTAAAGGACACACTGGCTATCCCTTGATCAAATAGCCATAGTCGGTTTATATTTCACAGTACAGCCACACAAATCACATCTAATAATTCATTCCATCTCATATAATCTCACTGCTCCCTGAGCTGCTGAGATAGGCTATATCTATCAGTCAGTTCAAATCGCAATAGGCTAAAAATGTATAAAGGCTTTTTGTGTATTAAAAAGAAGAAGCCAACAATCCAATCCTCCCTAGAAACCTCCCTATACTTTCACTTTTGTTCCAATACAAAGCTAAGAGAAGTTTGCTAAAAAAAAGCCGGCAGTCAGCTAGTATCAAGCTAACGTATTATCTGCCGTAGCAGATAAAACTTGGTGAAAGGTGTTTTAATTCCCAAACCTGAACACTGGCTTCAAAGAGACACTCATTGTAACACTGGTACATTTGGCAACACTGGAGGTACTGCAAACTGGACCTTCTTGGTCCTAAAGCCATTGCCTTTTGTCCCACATGAACGCTGGAGTTTTGGGGACAAGATGAATGACGAGACTCTATTTTCCAAACTAATCAAAACATTTTCTCCATTAGAATCAAAAAAGGTCCCAGGACCTAGATGGTGGTCGCCTCTAAACTGTCAGTTTAACAATACTCCACTACTAGAGCAGCAATAGAGTCACAGTCAAGTTGACCCGGCTATCGATTCCTGCCTTATAAAATACAGGCATTTCATTCGAAAACGCAAAAAGATTAATACACTTGTGGTTTTGTACCAACCAACTTGCTAAGGGACATGTTAGGTCTTGCTTGAAATACCTCAGCACCATCTACAGGAAACCAAGGGCTAGACAGCACCTCCAGAGCAACCCTGGCAATTCAGAGGTCTGCAACTGCAGAAACCAGCAGACACTCAGAAATGGCGGCTTGAGTGAATCAAACGGAGAGCTGGGCTCCCATCTGCAATGCAAAGTGCCCTCTCCTCTTGACTATGCTGCTCCCCTAGGCCAAAGGCTATGCCAGAAATCTCGGTGAATTTAAAACAGCGCATTGTCACTGCATGCATTTGAGGACTTACCCTTCTCAGCAGTCTCTTCTCCTCTCAAAGAAACAGGCCAAATCATTCCACCTCGCCTTTTAGGTCACTCTCACTCCTCTACACTCTCTAGGTGGCACAAATCCTTCGTGAAATGCGGTGCCCAAATCTGGACACAACACTCTTTACAGTGGGGGCTTTACAACCCTGCGTGGGATAAGTCCCCATCTTACAGGCAAGACTTTGATTTTATGCATTCTTGTCTACTTGCTTTTTCTGCAGCCCCACGTCACTTGTGACTAACCCCCATTTCACAAAAGGCTGCACAGACTTCACTCCAGAGCTGCTGCCACACAGGAATTCTTCGTCGTGGAGCTGCAGAATAAAAACCCTATTTCTAGAGCATTCCTTCTACCTTACCAAAAAATAATTTGAATTCTGTGCCTGCCTGGTGAGGTGCTGCTCTCACCTGATTACTGCAGGGGTAATAAGCATATTTCCTATTCTCTCATATGAAGCATCAACAGAAAACCACTGCAGAGCAGCAGTTCATCACCCAGCCAGCTGACAACCCTGTTAACGGCTCTTCAAACACAACTTTCCAATCAACGCCCAGACATTTCACATTTTCACCGACACCTTATTTCTCCTATTTGCTTACGACAATGTCACGCAAAAGCGTCAAAACCTAACTGGCACCGCTTCTCCTCGCCTGGCAACGCCTAAAAGAGGGAGACGCTGCCCAGTTTTACCCCTGGGGGGTGGTCAGCCCATTCCTCCTCATGTCACGGACAGGTCCCAGACCAGCGCAGCCCAAGAGCTCGGGCTCTGTGTTCCTCCAGTCACAGCGAAGTGCCACGAGATGTCACTGTGGCACTAAGTGTTTGGAAACAAGATCAGGGTTTGCCCAGTCACAAATACACGGTCTTAAGAGGAACAGAAAAAATTCAGTAGGTGAAGTTTAGTATTAGAATTACAGGCTACATAAAAAGTGCCTCATTTTAAAGTTTAGCACAGGTTTTGTGTGAGTTGTGTTGAACAATACACAACGCTCCTTCCAAGCAAGCTGAAATTCAGAGCTCTTGAACAAAACAAACAACTTATTAGAAGTTTTCTAATGTGCTCTGCAGTCCTTAAATTATTTAGGCTCTCAGTGCCTCACCTTACAGGGCTTTGCGATTATTCCCTTAGTACAAGGGGAACTGCACTCTAAGGAGGCTAAAGGGTTTCTCTCGTATCACACAATGCGCTCTGCAGTCAATTGAGGAACTCCAGAGTAAGTCTCCCTGACAAACAACCTTATCAAGGGGCACACCACCTTGCTCCCCACCCAAAAAACCTTTTGTGCTCCTTTGTCAGGGTCTTTCACCAAGCGCATGTACCGAATGAGGTGTCTGCTCTCCACCAGGAGTCAGCACTGACAAGCTGTCAGAGCAGAAGTTGGTGCCGGCTCCGGCTGAAATTCAACACAAACTCCACACTCCTTTGAAATCCTTGCCAGAACTTTTAATTCAGTCAAGAAACAGCACGTTACACTTTCCATTCTGCTGAAAGTCTCACCACCTCATGCAAATTCACTGTCCAAACATGCACAGTGTAACCAAATGAAGCCAGGGCAGTATCTGACTTGCCATCAGTGCCAGATGCAGCATTTTTCTCTTAGCTGCAGGTTTAGAGCACTTCTACAGCCATGTGATCATTCCATTATGACGCCTCTCAATTCTACAGTTCACTTGCCACATGCTTCTGTGCTAAGGAAGGAAATAGTAACTCTTAAAGCTATGACAGACATCACCAACTTTTAAGAAGCGCAACATATCCAAAGGGAAACCAAGGCAACGGTGAGGAGAGCAACTCCACAAACATTTCGCCAGACAGCTACCCCTTCGCATTGCTCCACCTGCTCCAAACCCCACATCCCACTGAGTCAACAGCATGGAGAGGTGGATAATATCCCAAGGAACAAGGCCAAGAGGTTTCAGTGAGACGCAGCGTACTATAAGTGAGGAAGAAAATCCCACTTACCTGTCATATGTCTCTTTGAGATCTCTGGCCAGTTTGCACTTGGGTAGGATGTGATGAAAAGGTGACTGTGGCCCTTCTGTGGCTATGGAAAATTTCAAAACAAAAAGCAAATCACTGATTCCAAAACAAAGACAATGTCCTCTTCCCCCACTAGGTATGAACCAGTATCTTAGGGACAGAATCCATCTTTTAATCTTTTAAATCTACAATTGCCTTTCAAAGCTTTTACAATAACTCGTGTGTTAAAATAATAATAGTGAATTATTGCCAACTTCTAAACCTCAACTCCGTTATGCACATGTGACTGTGAATTTGACAAGTGATGATGTTAAGTGGTTTTGGTTTTATACATGTTAGTTTTCACTTTTAATGCTTGCAGCAAGACGATGCATCACTGTCAGATAAAGTTCACCTTAGACAGTGCACAGTATTATAGTAAATTGCTCTGAAGGACAGGCTATAAAAATGCTCTGTAACTATTGGCTAGCTCTGGTAACAAAGGGTAAGATTAAAGTTTCCCACAAGAAGTCTGGTGCCTCAGCACTCGGCATTAAAGCATGGGAAACTAGCTCTAGGCTGCACCGGAGTTCTTCCACCTCTGCCCGACAGGCAGATCCAAATGCAATGGTTCAGCACATGTTCTCCAGTGACTGTGCTGACTGAGCTAGGAAGGAAAGTACACAAGCTACCTCGCTTCTAACGCTGACATCTCTCTGTAGGGATAGCGACCTCGGATGAGGCAAAACGATCGAAAGCTGTCAGAATGCTCAAGAGCACCAAAACTTGTTCACACTGATACCAGCCACAAAAGAAATAAGAGGGCACAATCAGCACTTTTCTGAGAAAGTGCTCCTGAACAAACCCGTTCCCATACAAAGCTAAGCTCAGCACTCACTTTCTGACATGGCAGACACTTCATCCTGAATAGCCAAGATCAGTTTGGCCTCCCTGGTCAGGTACTGGCAGCGGCGCTCCTCGTGCTGCAGGACTATGGCAATTCTTCGGGAGAGGTTGTGTAAGCAGTTTATCACAGACGGATCTGCATTGGCCTACAGGCAACTCAGGAAACAAACAGCTTGGTCATTCACCCACAATCACATAAAGGAACTACAGTGATGAATACGTAGTCAAAATAATTGTCTTCAGTAGATATTAAAAGGCAGTCTCTCTAGCAGCTGGCAAAAGGAAGGAATTTTCTCTAGCAACAACAAAGCAGAAGCTCAGAGATGTCCAAAGGTAAGGAGAAGACTTGGGGATCTCTAAGCTTGTCTAAGTGCATCAAATGAACGCAGCACCTGCAGTATGATGGTTTATTTTTCCACTAGTTACTGGGCCTTCTGCTAGCAGAGAGATTAAAGCACTCAGTTTCACACGGTGAGGCAAGAAAGTGTCAAGCTTTGGGAAAAGGCAGAACATTGTGATGTTTGGGTTAAATTCACTGCGAGTACAAGGACTGAGGTGCCTCGAACAGGGACTGTTCCCTCCACGTTGCTATCCTGACGTTTGCCTTATACACTGGCAAGACAGTAACAAGGTAAGAATGACCAGCAGATGATCAGCCATTTGATCCCAAACATTTCACAAATATGGCTTATTACTAACGCTGCATTCCTGCAAGTCCCAGAATGAAAGTGCTGGAAAAATCTATCGTGTAAGTACAGCTGACAAGGTGGGGGACGCGGTGGCTCTGCTCTGAGTAAGCAGCTGCTTCATGTTTGTTAAGACATTTAAAGGAATTTACAGTTCTAGCAAGTGATAACTCGGCGTGTAAACTAGCACCATGAGTCATCAGTTTTGGATGCCACTGTTCTTGCTGAGTCACGACACGTTGGTTCCCCTGAAGCTTAAACACAGCAGGATCAGTGCTGATTACAGCACTTGGGCCTGTGCCTGCTCTGTCTGCCCGCTGCAGATGGACTCTCATCTTTATCTCAGAATGCCTCCACCCACCCTCTGCAGTGCACTACACCGTGCTAGGAAAAAATTTCCACTTGCTTCTTGCTCAGCACTTTCCAGAAACTTGACAACTCTCTATGAACTAAGAATGTCTAACAAACGGGATTTAGTGCCGCATCACACACACAATTACATCAGGATCACCACAGTGCCAAGACGCAGAAAAGCACGTTTTCCTACAAAGACCACTGGAAATTAGATTCTAGAAAAATGTGGGCTAGATACAGCCTTCACGGCACTTCACCAGGCTCTTGCAATACTGTCAGTGAAGGAGCACTGGTTTCAACGCTTCTGCTTCCTCGTGACTCAATGCACACGAATGTTTGTGTTTGCACGTGCATCTACACACACGCCTACAACCAAAGCACGGTGCGCTGCCAAGCCACCAAACCCAGACAATTCCTGAAGCTAATGTCTCCTCATAGGAGAAATCTAAAATCAACTGTTGTTTTGCAAATTCAGCACTTCCTGACCTAAGAACGTCCCAAAGCACAAAAACACTGGATCGCCAGCAGAACTCGGTGAACAATTTCTTGCTTGACTCAGCCTGATTGCTGGGATAACTGCCTTATGTGAAACCTCGCTCTTCAACCAAGGACAAGCCATCCAGACTGCGGCCATGCCCACGGTAGTCATCACTGGAAAGCCAGTAGTAAGAAAAGTACTAGTTCTAAAAGGAAAAAAAAAGGTCATTACACAAGCAGGGAGCTGGAGGCTTTTAAATCGTGACATTATATCCAGTTGTGTAAAATCAACCATTTCCATAAAGACAGCTATTCCAACTCCCTCTTATTTTTACAATGTTTCTTCATATGTGTATGTGCCACAAAACTAATATGAGGGCTCCAGAGATGCAAGATGTGGGCTGAGAAGAGAAAGTCAGAGCTGAGAAATCAAATAATGCTCGAACATAATGAAATTTCTAGGGTTTTACACAATCTAACTAGTCAAGCCAGGATCCCTCAACACGGATATCAACATCTAGCCCATAGAGTAGGCCTGAAAAAAATTTCCAAGCAAAGACTACATATTTGTTCCTGGCTCTTGCTGAGCATCGAAATCTACTTATTCTTCACTCATGCCTTCTCCTCACGTAGAATGCCACAGCCACCGCTCCCTGGCACTCTCCTTTACAATGATCTCATTGCTCAGAGGAAGCAGCTTTCAAACACTGTCTATTTAATTATGAATAGCCTAGAGGCACTGAGCAAAGGCACATGTCTCTGTATCACACAGCATGAGCAAGGGCTCAAAACAGTGCTGTTCTGAGCCACAGCAGGGTTCTGAATGACTCTGCACTAAGCACAGGCTGACCAAGGCCATGGTGGGGACCTGACTCTTAAGGCTGGCCAAGCATGAGCCACTGGCCACGTTGTCTCTGGAGCAGAACTGAGCACCAAGGGCCAAGCTGCATGGAGTCACACGGGCTCGGCACCCTGCTCGTGCGGCTGTAAGGATCTGGTCCTACCCTGGCTAGGAGCAGGGCAGTCATGTACACAGAGCAGCACCTAACACACACGTTGTGCTGGTTCAGGCATCATCATTTGATGCTGCCATCAGCTGCCTGATCACACAGCCCAGCGCTGAACTCAGCAACAGCCCCTCACAAGTCTTCTTGCAG
>JAVSBS010004242.1:0-11797 GCA_033124195.1 Coracias cyanogaster | reverse complement strand
GTTTGCTTAAATATAAAAACAGCTCGAGTTAGCCATTGCCTGGATATAGCTGCAGGTTAATGAACTTACTAAGCCACTACATATCAACACGGCCTGTCACTGAAGCACAACAGAGATCTTTAAGCCATCCAGTATGGCAGAGGGGAAGGCAAGAAAGAGCTGATTCAATTAGAAGAAACACACAACCAATGCTTGTCCTTCCTTTCCCAAATCTCATCAGTGAGACTCAAAGTTCTTCACTTAACAGATCTGAACCTGTGGTCAACAGACCATCAACACCCTCCAGAAAGCTGCCTGGCCTCACCGGGGCTTTCTCCTTTGATAAACCAAGTTGAGACAAATTCCTGGCAGGGCAGGCCCTTCCCAGTGCTGACTGTGGTGTTACTGGATTGCTCTGAATCGGTGGTGGTGGAAAGAAGACAGCTGTGAGACAGGAGGGCAAGTACCTACGAGGAACCTGCTCTGTAAAAGACAGCTACTGCTGCAAAAATGGGTGAGAATCCAGTGTGACAAGGGAGGGATTCTGCTCTTCCCGATGGCCTTGCAACATTGGTCTGGTTTTTACAAACATTTGTTTTCCTCAGGGTGTCCCTTGAGACAGTGGGGTTCAAATCTACAGGGAAGAGGACATCGGTTAGCTGCGGGACAGAACTTGTTCTAGAACAGGAGCAGTGCAAGGTTTGATATTAGCAAGTTCTTTCCTCATCTGATTTCTTGGAGGCTCCCATTTAACCAAATGAATTTCAAACCAGTTTCTGATGAGACTGCTATTTTTAAGAATGACAATTTTTATTTCATTTTCTTTCCTTACATTCAGGAAAGTGTGTCCCTGTTAGACCACCCCCCTCCACCAGGCAGGTATCCCAGATAACCCAGTATCACTCTGAGAAAAGGGCAGGCGTGGGTGTGTGCTGTGCTCACCTTATCTCTTGGCCACAAGTGAGCTCTTGATGCCCAGAGAAGGAATTAATGTACATACTCCTGGTTCACTCGAGTGAGTTAGGGACAAATGCACACTGCCAGGTCTTTTGTGTGTATCCATCTGCATATGACCCAGGGGATATTTCTTTTATTAGGCCTACACATACTGAAGATGAAGGACAACACAGGGGCTTTACAGACAGTCAAAGCCCTCGGTGTTTGTACAAACGCGTCTGCTTATGTTTGGCTTGTGGAAGAAGCAGCTGTGAAGAAGCTTCCAAATCCCTGACCACTCGGGTCCAAACACAGCTAAGGGCAAGCAGAGAGATGGGGAGACGAGCCAAAGATCCCTGGGGCCACAGAGCCCACGCTCCTCGGCCACCACATTGCACTGGGCTGCACAACACACGGAGTTCCTGAGGAAAGGGCAAAGCATCCTCAAACGGGATTTGGACTGACAGTCCTTGGAAACAACACTCAAAACAGGACATAAAGTCACCATGACAGCAGTGAGCTTTTCCCCCTCTTTTTGCCCCATTCTCTGTGTTCATTAATAGGCTCACTGTGGAGCCAGGAAGACTGTAATAGCGATGGAGCCAAAATGAGCATATGTTCTGGGGGGTGAAGGGAGAAAGAGGGTAAACTAGAAAATGTCTGCTTGCTGGTATGAATTACTCTTCCGTCCCCCAGCCTTGGCAAAGGAACTGGAAAAGTGATCACGACGATGACTTTCACCACTGTTACAGGGAATTACACCAGCACATCTTTTACCAGATAAAGGTGGTGCTGAGCACCTTCAGTGGTTCCCCGGGAGACCCCGTGACACCGGCAGCCCTCCCTCTGCCCTACCTTGCATGTGGCTCTGGGGAGAGGAGGGGATTAAAAGGTTGACTTGGGAAAGTCCTCAGTATCTTCTCACTATCAGAGACGTCTTTTTCTGGGAGAGTATTGCAACTGCAGCCAGATGACAGGCTCAGGGTAGATAACCCTGTGACGGGTTACATGGGTGCCGCCTGATGGGTGCAGACACCCGGCAGCACTGCAGGCTCTCCTGCGAGTGACCTGGACTCAGCTCCATTCTCCTCATCCTACAGCCCAGATTTATTGGCTTTGCTGGTTTGGGGTTTTTTTCCCCCCCAATGCTTTACATCATTTATACATTTCTAAAGCTTCATGATGATAGGGAGGTTGAGGGACAGCAGATACGTTATTCCCATCATTTCAATTCATCTCACCTCAGAAAATACCACTTTTACCCGAAATATTTTAACACTGATTTCCTGATCTCTGGTGTGTACAAAGACAACCTAAAAATGCTGATTTATCAGAGCCCAAGAGTTTGTTAGAAGCAGATCAGGTTTTGCAGTTGGGCAGTAACAGTCCCTTTCTCCTTTTAAAAGATCAGTCTGAGCACTGTGATTTCCAGAGGGAAGCAAACCTCTCCTGGACTAAGGAATTCAGCTGGCAGAAACTCAATAGGAAAAAACAAAAGCTTTGATTTGCCCCAAATACCCTGCCACTCCTATCACGAGCTCAACACAGCAGCGACAGCAGAGAATCCAGCACTACGGTACAAACAGCACCAGTGCAGATCTACTGCTGTCACCAGCATCTCCTCTGGAAACCCAGCTGAAACAACAACTGCTTTAGCACACGGAAAAGGAGGGGGGGAAGAATCTCAAACACAAATTCAAATTTTTCCCTAAGAATGGATAACAACTTTTTATATGCCTCAGGAATTCAAAGCAAGGTTTTTATAAAAAACCCTTCTTTGAAGCAGTTTAGAATGGGATCTGGGTAACTAGGTGAGCATCTTTCTGTTCAGCGAGGACTGGAGATGCAGTTCAATACTTCTGGGGCCCTGGGTGGAGACAAGCCCCTTTCCCTGCCCATCTTCAAGAAGGGGCTATAACGTACTTATCCCGTTCAGCTTAGCGGGCACCAGGAACAAGCAACCAGAGCAGCTGCTCAAAATCAGGTGTCTGTCGAGTGCTCTGTAATTACTGTGGGATTAGCTTCCTCACTGATCTGTACTTCTAAGTCACTGCTCATCAGAAAGCAATTCGGTTTAGGGCTGCTTGTTTGAATAACGACAGTGTCAAGGCTATATTTGTTGCATTCTTGGAAGGTCACACCTTTTCTCGATTCACAGAGGGGACAGTACCTCACCCATTCTGGATACCCTACGGGGAAGCAAAGACATGCTAGTAGGACCTTTGAAATTATCCTAGCAAAAACCTTTAGCAATACGTTTCCTGCAGACATTGTGATTTAGCATATAATTATCTCATAATTCGGTGTAAAACAGAAACCAGAAACAAAGCACAATTAAAAGGATGGTGAGAAAAGAAAGCCATTCTAGACAAAGGTGATTGTTTAGAACGTTTGGTCTTACCCCGAAACCAATTGCTCATCAGTTAGAGGACATTGGTCTCTGAAATGGGAACATGGCCATAAACACAAAACAAAACACAACAAAAGAAAATAAACGAGGCAAGTACACAAAATACAAAAAAAAAAAAAGAGATAATATTAAAAAATAGCATGAACTATTAAGGGTTAAACTCCTGTAAAGGAAATAAAACTATTGAGAAGAGTCAAAAGTTAATGGTAGGTGAATTCCGGGGATATACTGCAGGCTTAGACTGACAACACAGAAAACAGGCATTTTAGTCCTCTTGCTAGCACTGGCTGCTGAAATGTGTTCCCACAATACCTTGTATTTATGGAGCTGTATTTACACCGCATTTTTAAATTCATGCTTACCTGAAGAGAAAACAGAAGAGGTTGCAGTCTCTTTTAGAGCAGATTCTAAATTCCCATTTCTTTTCTAGACCATTACTAGTGTTTGCACCACAGGAAGATCCTGTGCAGCCCCAAATGACCCACAGCTCTTCACAGCTGGTTTTGGTGCTTCCATACACACAAGACTTAGAAAAAAGAGGATGCCAAACATTTACTGTTGCATGCACAGCCAGGATTCCGTAAAGGGCCGCTGCTGCTCCCCCCTGGGATCTAAACAATAGCTACGAGCCCAGCCAGACTCACAGCACAAGCATGAAGTCATTTTCCATCTGGCTGGCAATAAGCAGAAATTTCAGAAAAAGTAAGTTGAAAAAGTTTTCAAGGCAAAGAACCTGAAAACCTTCTTTACAACAGGTACTGAGCGAGACTCTGTTAACAGCTGTGCTCACTTTTATATCAGAGAAATAAACACCCGTTTTCATTTTCACAGTCAACCGCTTCGTTTTCCAAATAACAAGGGAAAAATAGGACTTGCTTCCTGAAACTAATTTCCTAAATATACTGAAAAATGAATCTGATAAAAGCTTTACACTGTCCATGTTAGAAAGGGGAGGTAAAATTAAAACCTCCAACAATTATTTGATCCAAAAGAGAGCAGATTTCTACCAGTCATGTTGAAAAGAGAACCTAGAGCAATCCCATATGACGAACTACACAAAGGGGGTGATATTACAGGAAGGGTGTTTAGAGGGATGAATGGAAAAGCACAGGCTTACAGAAAGGAAGCCTTTCAGAACAAAAACAAGGAAGAACACTGGAGTCCAGTGAAAAGAGGGACAGAGGATATAGAAATGGTATCACAGGAGATCTACTGTTTGTTAGAAAGGGACATTCACATCCTTGTTTGTTCTTAACTTGGGTTTTTTTATAACAGAAGCGTTTGGCCAATTAATTACATCAATGCTGTCAAACTTGCTAAACCTCCCTCGGTTAGTTGGTTATGCTATTAAAAACTGCAAAGTCTGCTGTAACATATGTTACTCTATGTGCTGCTTCATTAGAATTTTTGCTTGCCTACTTTACCACCTTCAGAAAAACGACCAAAAAAAGTTTCAAATCCATTTAAGGAAGCATTATCTTATGGCTTCAAAAGAGTAATTACCTCACATTTTTCCAGGGGAAAAAAAAAAAACCCAGACTGGCAGGCATCTCTGTAAGCTGTGAGGGGTATGTATTCCTGGTAAAGCACTCAAAAACTGAAGGATGTTTTTGAAGAGAGTAAAAGATGAAAGGCTGAGAAGAAGCCAACAAAGAGAGACACTCGACAGGCAATTTGTTTTGACAGTGACAGATTCTTCTGAAATACCTTTCAGTTGCAGGGCCACCATCAACACATCTCAACCACTTTTGCTGCTTGACTTGCTTTTATAAAGAAGAAAAATCTATATTCTGAAGACCCAAACACACAGCTCCATTGAGTAGAAATGAATGCAGGCAAATACAAACCAGTAGCCTAGAGCTGGATTGTCATGAATAGGCTGCAACTGTCTATAAAAAACCAAGAGCATAACACTGACCAGGAAATTTGAGTCTGAAGGCTAAAAGAAATCCAGTTACGCACAGAAATATGCTATATGGAAATGGAGATTTAAGGCACCTTAACTGATCTCATTTTGTCCTCTGAGGCCATAAAGAAATACATACACCTCAGCTGCTCCAGGAAAGGTCAGCTCAAAAGTAATGGACCCGGGTTCCAACAGCTTAAGAAAAAAGCAACAGTGAACCTTACCCAGATACCACTGGTGCTAGACAGCTGGTAAATTAAAGACAGCCATCCAGTATAAAATGGATTAATCCAACTCTCATTAGAACTATAGCAGCAACAAGATAAATTTGAAATAACCTTTGCTACTGAACATTAAAATTCACGAAAGACCCAACCTTTCAACGTCACCAACCTGCCATACACCCTCAACTCAACCTAGCAGCCGGCCGCTCCAAAGCCTCGATTTGTGCCACCAAAGCCATCCACGGATGCTACTGATATGCGGTGATTTAAAGGGATCTTTTTGCCAACGCTTCCTTGAAGAAGCCTTCCAGAAATAATACAAAACCACTTAATAAATTACTTTCATTGGGGTCAACTCCAATCACAGCATCACCATCACCAGAAAATAGGCTGGACTTCATGCTGGTGGAATCTCTCCATGAGCGGTTGAAGCAAGTGTTTTCAGGAGGGGAACCGCTGCACCACTGCGCTGGGGAAGAAGGAACTTACAGGGACATGGCTGCCACTGGGAGAAGGGGAATTGCCCTCACAAGACCAGTTGCTCCATTCCTGCTCTCTCCTGCTGGATCTTCATCAGGAACATATAAAACACATTCCAAACAGGAGCCCATGAACACAAATTCATAACAGTGGTGAGGAAAAAAACCCCATGGGCTCAATGACAGTACTGGTTTTACAGTGTGTAACAGTTAAACTCCTTCCTTCCCTGGTTTACAAATCAGACGCATCTCGCTCTCTCCAAGACATCTGCACCTTTCTACCTCCACTCTCCCCTTAGAACCTCTTCTACTCCAAGGCACCAACTTCTGTCACTCCCCAAATGGGCCGATACAAATCAAAAGTCTGAGCAACCTGCTATACACAGTTTTGAAGGTCCCTCTTTGGTTTGGTCTGGAAAAAAGGCCTGCGTACCTAAAACACGCGTGGTTTTTCCACCTGTTTTAGTAAGTGCAGTGAAAGCTGTTAACTGCCAACAAACCCCCTCTTGACCAATGTAAATGAACAGTACTCAGTACATAAAGACCATCAGCAGTTTCTTCTACTAGCTGCTAAAACAGAAGAGCAGGACTGCTCCATCAGTTGTATGGGATGCAGTGTACTCGCAACACCGATTCCACTGGCATTGGGAAAAATCTTTCCATTAAAAAAAACTTGAAACAAGCACAATTTTGAAGGAGACTTGGAATTTCTGAATGCAGGTGCCCAGCCACTAAGCATCACAAGCAGCGTGCTGGACCTCGACACCTGGCCTCTGGCAGAACCAATGCTTTCAGAGCAGCACAAACTCTCCTCTTCCTCCATTTCCCCTTCATCTGCGTGGCAGCTGTAATGGATCTACAGGAGATAATATTAAAGGACTTCCTGCTAACAGACCTGTGTTGACTGACACCTCGATTTCATCCAAGCAGACGTAAGGCTTATAAACTCTGACCTTAGTAAGAGTCAGGCACAGACGCCGTTGCATGAATTTGTATGTATTGCTGTACACGACACTATACAAGGGACAACTTCTTTCTTTTGAAGACCATCACTGCAGAGGGAGGATTTCTATCTTAATATTCCTTCATGTAGCACTTCAGAACTGTGATATTTGCCTTTAGTGAGTTCAGTTGAGAGATCATGAATTCTTCTAAACATAAAAGCTTTCTAACAAATACCTGACCAGGAGTCTAACTCTAACTTTAAGGCCAAGAGTCCTGGACACCACTACAATGAAATAATCTGAGTCTTTGTTTGATGTACGTTACATGCCAGCACGTTCAATCTACTTAAAACCAGCTTCAGGAGAGTATAAGCAGTTTTCTCATCTGACCATAATTTGAAATGATCCAAGCTTTTCCTACACCGCTGTAATAGCCACATATTGCGTGGCACTAAGTCAGCACCACAGACAACATCCGGCGAAAACAGCTCTGCATCAAGTGCTTCGTCCGCCCTACCAAAATGGCAGAGACAACAAGAATCAGTATCAGACAGAAGCTGGTAACGTTCCAACACTGTCTTAATCTATCCAGGGAAATACTAGAGCCAGGGTTTCCAACGCCAACCAACAAAATCCCTGAGACAACCAGCAAACGTGTGCACCGAGCCTCCCTGATGTGCTGCTGTCCACGGCACGGTCTGAAACGCTGTTCACCAAGGTTACAGAACGGGAGCTTGCTCCCACTGGAGCTGTGCCCTGGACCACACTGCACTCCCTGCAGACACGACTCCAGGCTCCAGCTGAAGGTTTAAAGACACCAGAAGAAGGAAGAGACACAACTGACCTCCAGCAAAATAAGATCCCAGACCTAGAAACATATATGAACTGACGAGGTTTCCTCTCATGGGTGGTTTTATTTTCAGCTAAGCTATTCTCGGTCATAAAGTTAAGAACAAGCTTACATTTTGTGAGTGGGATCTAAATCTCTTTTTTGGGGGCAAAGTGATAAGTATTTCTTTTTTACTCTTTATATGAGAAGAGCAGCGACTACTCCATTTTATTAATACTGGAGATTAAAACACATCACAAAAAACATCTGCAACTGAACTATGGGCCAACAGACAAAAAAACCCTTTTCTTTCCCAGATTTGTCTTATATCTGATAAATTTAGAACCATGCAGCAGATTTCGAATTTTCCACAAAAACTAATTAGAAAGTCCATTCATACCCAGATGCATACTGAATACCACACTGCCTATTTTCAGTGCACTTGCTACCCACTGATTTCCTGTAATTGAAAAACTATCTTTAAGTCTCAGTCTCCTTTTAAGCTACTATTTCACTCCACAGACACAAAGGTAGCTACATCTGGAGAAACAAAATTAGTTATTCATTAGTGCACAGCAGCTCCATACAACAATGACACGAGCTAGGGAAGAAGTTGAGGCAACTGAATAAAATATCCTGTTAGAGGTAGGCAGGTAAGGAAAAGTGGAATTTTGCCAAAGGATTAATACTCCTAGTTCTGAAAGAGTAATACTGCCTTTCTAACGAGCACAAAATACCTGACCTATACCTTGCCCAGAAAACAACAGATCCAGCAGCATTCCCTCGTGAGACGTTCCTTGTTACTAAGCTCTAATTTGCTCATAAGTTGGTATTAAAGCATTTTTTGGCAGTTGGTCTTCTATACCATCCATGAGAATTTGCCTACTGAGCTAGCAGGCAGGAGAGTAAGAGGTCATCTCTCCTCTGTTTCAAACTCTTAGGCAAGGAAACATGTTTTCCCCTACCTGGAGTCCCCATCTTGATCTTCTGCGGTGTCACCAGAGCTATTCACAGCATATCGACTCCTTGGTTTATCTGAAGCAGGGAATAAAGACAATTTTTTCAAAGGACAATCTCCTTAAAGTGTGTGTTAAGACAATATTTGTCTGTGTCCTTTTAAAAATTATCTGTAAGGCCGATCTAAAAAAAACCCTGTTATTAGAAGCAGAAATCCCCTTCCTTTTTAGGTAGGAGTACCAGATCTTGTTTCTTATATTCTCACTCAAAAAAAAAAAATCACAAAAATAGGAGAAAGAGGTTTTAATCTGCAAGGGATAAAGAGTAGAAAGTAAAACCTTTTACAGAAATAACGTTTCTCTCAAGTGCCAACCAACAGTTCGCAGTTCAAGTGAGACTGGAAGACAAAATTCTGACCAATGCATTTCCCTCATTATTGCTCAGCTTTCAGGACAATGATAATGCTCCAGAAGCCCCCTCCTGAAGTCACAGGTGTTGAAAAAAAAAAGGGGGGGGAAGGGGGAGGAGGGAAGCAGCCAGCCAAAAAAAAAAAAGTCTTTTCAGATTTTACCTATAAAAACAAAAAAGGGTTCAAAGATGACTCTCTCCGTGACTCACACCCTAAACAGGGGTGTCAAACCTCTTGAGATACACAGCAGTTAGTCATCAAACAGCCTCATCGCTCTGCAGTAGCTTTAGGCCACACACCAAGACACTGACCCACTGGCAAGGCCAGGTGGGACACTGACCCTGACTGCCTCTGAACCCCACAGGCCCCTGGTTGCAGGCGGGTCCGAGTCTGGCCACAGATGCTGTCCCAGATCTGGGAATGTCAAAGGAAGAGGTACAACCAACACTGCCTCCACAGCAGCCAGCTGGCACCTGAATAGTCCCGTGCTCCTATTTTCCAGAGGAAATGAAGCCTCCTTCACCCCATTATTCAACACAACAGACTAAACTTTCTTAGTTTCTACCTGTTACAGGTTAAAGCTCAGTTAGTGCCTTCTGAATCCCCTCTCCCAGACTGGTGCATCCTCCTTCCCCTTCAAACCCAGGCTGATTCAGCTGGTCCAGAAACAGCAATCAGGCACCAGGTTAGTAACAACACCTGGCACTGACATGGTGCAATTAACGTGGGGTGTGAGAGGTGCCAGGCCCTCACGGAGGGTGTGAGGAGTGCCAGGGTACCTGGGTACATGAGGTGTGTGGGTGTGAGGGGTGCCAGGCCCCGATGGTGTGAGGGCTGCGGGTGTGAGCGGTGCCAGGCCCCCCTGGAGAGCAGGAGGCATGAGGAGCTGTGCCAGAGCGGCACCGGGGATGCGAAGGGTGTGTGTGGGATACCGGGCCCTCACAGGGGGCACGGGGGTGCCAGGCCCCCCCAGGCGGCAGCAGGCCCCGGCGGAGGCTCCCGCGGCGTCGCGCACTTACTGGCCTGTGCGGCGGGGTGCTCGGCGCCGCGCTGGAAGGGGAAGCGGAACAGCAGCTTGTTGCCGCGGCTGCCCGAGCTCACCAGGATAACGCTGATGGGGCTGGTGCTCTCGCCCATGGCGGCGCGGAGCGGCCCGGGCCGCAGGAAGGCCTCCCGCCGCTGCCGGCTTCCGCTTCCGCCCGCGGCCCGGGCCCGGCCCGCGGCGCCCGGCTGCTGGCGGGGCGGGGCGGAACGGAACGGAACGGAGGGGCCGGGGCACAGGCCGCGGTCGGTGCGGGGCCGGCGGCTTGGTGCGTGCCGGCTGCGGGCGGAGCACAGCCTGCCCCCAGAGCCTCACATCGCGGGTCAGCCCAGCACCTCGCTCCTTCGCAGCCCAGTGCCCCCAGTACAGCCCAGTGCGCCCAGTTCAGCCCAGCACCTCATAAACCCACAGCCCTGTCCCCCAGTGCGCCCAGTTCAGCCCAGCACCTCGCACTCCTGCAGCCCCATACCCCGGTGCAGTGCAGTGCTCACAGTTCAGACCAGCACCTGACCAGCGCTCCCCTCAATCAGCCCAGTACCCCCAGTTCAGACCAGTACTTCGCATCGACATTGGTCCCCATTCCCAGCTCCCAGTTTATTCCAGTGCTTCACGTGCCCACAGCCAGCGCCTTCCAGCTCAGCCCCGTGTTCCCAGCACAACCCAGCAGCCCCAGTTCAGTCCTGCACCCAGCTCCCCAGCAACGGCACCAGCCTTGGAGCCCTTGTGCAGGGGCTGTGGGGGGCCTGAGCTGCCCATTGCCATTTCTTTGCGTTGGCCTCTTTGGGTCATTTGTCGCCTTTCAGCCAGTGCCATTATTAACACCTCCAGAAGTCCACTAAAAGCTGGTGGCAAATGGCAGCAAGGGCTCATCGCTCCCTGCAGGGTCAGCCATCACAGGGTGCCCACAGGAGGCCTGCTGTGGAAGTCGGACCTTGTCTCTCCATGCTCACGGAAAAGCTCGCTTGGTCTTGTTTCTCACATACATTGCATGATCTCAGGGTGCTTTACAGCACTGGTACAACTTGCCTTGTGGTTCCTCTAAATTTACTCCTGCTTCTAGATCAGTAAGGGCTACGTTACTTCTCCTGGCAGCTGTCTAGGTGCTTCTATCTTATTTTGTGTTTAACTGAGATCAGAAATTATCAGCAACTATATTAGAGGCTGTCCTGGTTTTACATGCAAATTTTCCTGTATTTGATTGCATTATTTAGATATTTGAACACTCTGAGATATCCCTGCTCTGGATGTTGCTCTTCAAGTCCCTCCAGGGACACCAAGCAGAGGTGGGTGGCTGAAGAGGGAGATGAGCACACGCAGCGCGGGCGTAATCTGCAAGGCCGTTCTCTGCAAGGCTGGCGATAACAATTGAAGCAAGAGAAGGTGTCACTGAGGGGAGAGAGTTGTCTAAGGGTGATTAAAGAGCAGTTGTATTATCACAGCAGAGCATTCCTCATGTGCCAGCACTGGGCAACTATGTTAAAATTTCCCACTGTCTGCTTCAAAGCATAATTTTACTTTCTGAAATAATAAATTACAGACATATTTGTAATTTCCAGCTCTTGGGGGCTGTAGTTTAGTTAAAGCAAAGTGTTGCAGGTTCTTCAAGCACTGGTCAGAAATTAAAGAATGAAGCTAGGATATAGACTCCACTTTCAAGAATTTCAAAACTTCATACGCCCCAA
>JAVSBS010004239.1:39560-78431 GCA_033124195.1 Coracias cyanogaster | reverse complement strand
GGCCCCGGGCCCCGACCGGGGGGGCGCGGCAGCCGGGCTGGGATCTTTTTAGTGTCTCTGGTTGTTTAATAAGGCGGCAGCGAGTGACCTTATCCTCAGGTTTTGCCTAGGTTATAAACAATTTGCGAGACCCCAAAAGCTAGCCGAGTGCTGGGTCATATCGTTCCAAAAACTTAGAGAGGCAGTTACCAAGGAACTGTTTTTTAAGCTGGTATTCCTTTGAGCTAGCGTGGTAAAAGTGTTAACGGACGCATCTGATACCCAAGTGGCTAAAAGGAGTTAGGAGAAGGCCTGAAACAAGAGCTCGAGACATCCCCGAATAAAATTGGGGAGTTCCACAAACTGTATCTGAAATTTCTCTTAAGATATCCATAGAGATTTGACAAAAATGAACCAGAAATAAAGAAATGTGTGCCACTTCCAAATTCAATTGTTCTGCTTTGGAATAGTGAGATAAAAAGACTAGAAATCAAATGTTCTGGACTAGAAAAAAACTAGTAGAAACCGCTGCAGGGAAAGGAATGGCAGGAAATCAGGAAATGTTTGGCCCAATTTCAATTTCCTATCCAAAAAGCTGGGAGTAGGTCTAAGGGAGCTAAAAATAAGTCCCAGAAGGAAATTGAAGTTCCCAAGCCGCAGTGGAAATCCACAACCAGGGTGGGGAATTGAGGCAGAATTCTTTCTAGTAATATATGATTTTACATGCTGCTTCTATTCTGTTTGTATCCAGGAGAGGGAGGGGATTACCCAGCTAAAGCATCTACTGTCTTGAGCAGAAAAATAACAAAGGTACTGGCTGAAGTTAATCTGACTGCCCAAATGGAGTGCTGGAAAAGCTAAGAGAAAAAGGTAGTTCCAGGAGGGTAGCACAGTGCTAGTGGAAGCTTATAATTTGTCCCCAGAAATATAAAGTTAATTAATTAGATCACCTATAAACACTTAACACATAAGGTGGCAAGACCTATCTTAATCATCTATCTAAGGACAGACATGTGCTAGAAGGAGGGGGAGAAGAAGAAATTCTGGCTGTCTTGCTAGAGGACTTGCAAAGATTTGTGTCTTATTGTGGGTGCATACCAGCTAGGAATCCCATCAGCTACCAGAGGGACCAGTCTGTAGATCAACCATATTATAAAGGTAAGTGAAAGAAAACACTAAGTACCTACAAAGCTATGATTCTTTTCTGGATCACGACTTACACTCTTCATCAGAATAAAATTAAGAAGTAGGTGATTGTCATCATCCTCATCAGCTCGGCTCTACATTTAATGAGGAAGTGGGAATTAACAGCTGGTATGGGGTATTATTGAACACTTAGAATGAGACATAGTCCATTAACAGGGACAGTTGGCAACAATGTAAAATGCAAAACAGGCAATTCTGTTGAAAGCTGGTAGTGAAAAAAAATTGGACATTATAACTGTCATTATAAATAAAATGCTGGCCAGCACAGACCTGAGCAAGATGGTGACATCTCCTTTCCCAGTCTGGGAAAGAGAAGGATGATTGGAGATGGGAAGTCGCACAGTTTGGAAATGCAAGCATCAGCTTCCTGGGACTTAATCTGGACACTTAAACCAATAATCTGAATCTGGCTATTGAATCACATCTGTGAAACACACAGAAAAGTGGAACCTGGCACAAGCATGGCGGCTATTAGACCAGACATATTCAGAAAAAGCTAGGAAGCAGACCTGTAATTTTACACCTGTCTTGCATGGAGACAGTGAGTGGAACTCCAGAATCTGAAAAGCAGTTACTAGCTTTCTGATTATCAACCTGATTGCCAGCTTTTGTTGTAGTGAGAAACTGCATAGTAACTGAGTATTTCTGACAAGAAGATTGTAAAGAAAGAAGCCAAAGATACATAATGTGAGTCAGTAGGATACAGTTATAATTAAACTTTCGAGGAGAAGCAGGCATGAAAGAGCTTTTACTGTGTTTGTTCAAATATAGTGCAACACATCTCAATGAGTTTGAAATACCTTTTCATTAGGAGTGTCTCCCAGGTTGAAAATGTAGTTTGTCTTGGACTGGTTAGCACAAGTTGGATTGTGAGGGGCGAGGTCCTCCAAAGTGGACAGGACATCATATTAGGTCTGTCAATGTGCGTTATTTACGATGAAAGAAGAATCGTGAGAGAAATTTATCTGGAAGAGACATGCAAGGCTTTAGTCTGTTCTTGGGCCTCTCCTCTAGTATAGGTTAAGAAAGAAGTGGTAGCACTGGGGAGTTTGTGAACTTTGGCAAACCAAATTATGTCACTGGAAATAATTTTTATCCAGTATCACAAAGAAATGATACTGGGGATGCTCTATCAAATTAATCTGATTCTTCACCTTCAATTTCAAAGGGCAGTATTAGGAGGTGGGTCACAAGAATGCTGAAAATACTATTTTCCCTGCAGGACAAGGTCAGCAGCAAGTTAAAGTAGCAGCTGGAGGGTGCAAGCTACTAGCTCTAATTGAAGGTTATCAGATCATGTTCCTCCCTCAGCCTGTATATTATCTAGGCAAGATATTCTGGTGTATGGTGCAAATGGTGTAAAGCAAGCTTGAAACAACTAATCATACTAAATTCAAAGAGATATGACTTATTTCTAAAAGACGCTGCTTGCTTCTGCAGGTGAGATAAGGGGAGAGATCGAGGCAAAATATTTCTGTTGATAAAAAATAAATAATCTGTGCAGAATTGGCTCTCCCCTAGAGGCTGGCAGACATGCAGATCTTCTGCAAGGCTTTTATCTTCTGGAAGTTCTTTTGTGGGTTTTTCAGTATTGCAAAACTATTTCATAAGTTGGGGAAGAAAAAGAAAACATCTCAGTGGTTGAGAGAGTGTTTGAGCACTTTTGGTTAAAAGAGTTGCGTTAACTCCCACTCTGTCAGTGCATTCACATTTCAAAGCCTCTTTCATATCTGATATGGGTGTTAGTGCTTACATTAGAACTCAAACACTGGGAGTTGGAGGTGACTTTGTTCAGAAAAAGTCTAAATTCTCTGGCACCACTGGACAGGAATTAGTAATTGTTACATCAGTTGAAAATAACTTTCACGTGTATTAAAGTTTCTCATCATGACAGGCCATATATCCCTTCTGTTCTTTGAGCATGGCTGACACAGTCCTAGCATGTTAAGAAAACAAAGCTTAGGTAATGATCGTTAGGTTGGTTTTGTTTTTTGTTTTTTTTTTTCACTTGTGCTCTCCTTGCTACTTTGGAAACCATTGTCTAATTTAGATCTAATTTTACATGACAGCACAAGTGTTAAAGATACCAAGTTTCTGCGTGTTTTGTGGAACAGTCTCTGGAACAAATAACCCCTATGAAAGTTCCACAGAGGGAAATGTGTAACTGAGGTTTTACCCTTCCAAGGGACAGCAGTCAGCTTGCTAACCTCTATACACGTAGTTAAGACTTAGCTGCATTCAGGCCTCTTGCCCATCTCTAATAGGTAGAGGAGGACTAAACGAAGGGAGGTTTATGGTTGTGGAAGAAGGTGACTCATGGCATTCAGTGGCTAGAGTACAAATGCAGAGGCAGTCTGGCTTCATTAATTCTGTAGCTCATCGAAAAAATTTATGCAAGCTTGAGATCTTTGGTGGTTGGAAAAACTGCAGTGTTCTGACTTTGTACCAGATGCTTGTGCAAAGATATTAATGCTGATACACTACTTAAAAAAAAAAGCAATAAGCAAGAATTGGTTGCTTGGGAGAGTATAAGCCATGAAGAGCTCTTTCCCTTAATTACAGAAGCATACTGATTCCAGATTTCACCTGTGAGATACAGGGCTGTGCAAACAAAATAGGAACCTGCACATTTTTGCACAGAAACAGCATTTTGTCAAAGGAGCAGCTAGCAGTTCCATTATTCTCGTATTAGAAATATCTTGCAGGATCCTGATATTTGACTGCTTAGGTCAAAGTGGCCAACATCTTCCATATCAATAAGTTATACTAGAGTACGAAGCTGTACAAACCCTGGGTTTGACTATTCAAAACGTAACTACCTAGGTTTGGGGATCTTTTCCTCAAATTAAATAGTTGCCAATTAAGTTAACTAAAAAATTATTACTTGAGATGGTTCCCAAACAGGAACACTGTAGCACAGGCAAAGCCATGTACCCAGAGGACTACAACATGCCATCCTAACGCCCAGGGTGCAATTTAGAGAGGCTTCTTTCTCAAAAGCAAGACAAGCCTCATAGGAAGGAAACTATGAAGGGTAGTATAGAAAAGAAAAAATAGGTGTACTTACAGAAAAGCCTGAAAAAAATCAGATGTTGAGCTAAATATGAATTGATGAGAAGCAGTGAAATGCTTTTTAAAATTTATTTTAAATGTATTGTTTTCTCCTGAAGGACCATGCGGGCAAATAGCTCTTCAGTGGAATATAAGCATGTACCTCCGAGGGATCAGGTTTACGACTCATACTAGCTACCTGAAAGAAGGGAAATACTTGGTGAAATTCTGAGTAATTCTAACTCACTTTACCTTAATGTGGTGTAAATATTAGTAAAGCAGGACTTGGATTTCTGGGGGTGGATCCAAGAATCCAAGACATAATCAAGCCATTTGAAATGTGAACTGAAAGATTTGGGCTCTCTTTTACATATCAAAAAAATGGTCATATGTTTTTTGAAGTAGTTTGCAACAGCTGAATTCTTTGGAAATCCTCAAACCTAAATGAATCATGAGAAGTTAATCAACAGTATGAATGTTTCCCAGCTGCCCCCACTACATTAGGTACCCTACGGGGACCTGTAGAGAGAGTTAAAAGAAAGAGAAAAAAGTTCTGCAACACTTAATTGTCTACACTACTCCTTTGAAACTTCAGTTAAATTTACTTATTGGGGGGGTCCCCTCACAGCTGGAAAAAAAAAATTGACAAGTTATTTTTTTAAAGTGGAAATGCAAAAAACTGGGTACAGTAATAGCCTCCAGGAATGCAGCAAAACCTAACCCCTCCCTAACTAATTCTGCGATTTTTCTAACCTTGTCCTCTATGCATAATCAAAGGCGCTGAAGTCACATGCTTCAAAGTCAAGCCTTTGCAAGATCACAGCTCCTGCTGTGCATAGAACATGCCCTTCCTGCCTGTGTGCTCTGCACAAGCAGGTTCTCCACAGAAACCATGATTATCTTGGTTAATACCACTCCCTCCCATAATTTAATATTTTGGTAATGTCTTACTCTGTTTATTATTTTTAGGCACTATCTTGAGTTAAAGACCTAAAAATTATCAGAAGAGCAAAAACTCTTCAAAGAAAAGGTATTTTTTAAAGATTGTCAAAATAGAAAAATGTGTTTACAATTCATGAAACTTGGAAAACAAAGCACATAAATCAATGTATCATTTTCATATCTTAGAGAGCTAAAATCTACTGTGTTACGGAAAAATAAATTATTGTTTTACTAGCTATTACCTAATATTGCTAACCTTCAGATCTCACTTACAGAGATGGTAGAATGTGAGATGCTTTGGGCCAGACCCCTTCAGTAGGCAGATGGCATTGACTCCCTCACCGATGCCCTGCTGACTAAATCCCACTGCCCTTGTGCTGTACTATTAACTGTTATTGCACATGTATTTGAATACTCCGGTTATTTATGTAACAGGTATGTAAATGTTGGTAACGCTCACAATTTCATAATAAGTCTCAAATAGTTAAATATGACCAATATTCACAACTCCAGCTCCTGTAATCAGACTCTTAGCTCAAGGAAACTGGATTTCCTCCATGCAAAACGGAGCACCAGGTACTGTTTTAAAATGTCTGGGAAAAGACATACTGGAAATACAACAGATGTCTGTTGAAAAGTCCACGAATTCTGTTTCATAAATTTCATTATTGTAAACCGATGACAGGAGAAACTTTGGGCTTTTTGAATATTACTATTGCAGCCCTCTGCAGCAGAGTTCATATGGCACCTCATACATTTCCCCGGCCATTGTCACAGGCCTCACCGCTGAGGCTGTGTGTGGGCCTGGATCTCTTGAGCCCGTTTCTGGCTTGGCGGTAGGAGCAGCGTGGGCAAGACCTTCCTGCGGAGCGCAGAAGAAATGCCCCAGAGTGTGACGCTGGACCCAGCCGCGCCCGATGGTCCAGTCTCGGTACCGGAGCTGCAGCTGAAGGCGCCGGCAGCGAAGCGACTCTGGGCAGGAGCTCGGCGTGAGGAGTTGCAGCATTTTGAGGACCGGTGTGGAAAGAGGAACTACCGGACGCATCGTTACCGGTTACACAACTGAGGCTTGAGTAAAGGTTCGGAGTCACTGCCTTGGTGAATATGCTCTCGGCCTGGATTTTATTTCCTTATTCCCCACAGGATTCCCCCTTACTTCAGTTTCAGCGCCTCTGTACAGCCAGAAGTAGCTGTATAATGGGATAACTTTATATTTTACGTATAAACAGCTAAGTGCAGTCGCTGCGGCTGAGCTCCGCAGAGGATCCCTCAGCGAGTCCGTGACTACCGTGCTCCGGTGCCTGCTCGCCATCCTCCGGCAAGGAGACCCGTGAAAGCCCCGGGCAGCCACACTCCCCAGCGGCACGTTGCCGCTGCCGGGAGGGACAGGCCGCGGCCGCGGGACCCACAGAGGGAGGAGCCGCGGCCCGGCCGCGCCTCGGAGGTGCGCTGGGGAGCGCCAGCCGTGACGTCACGGCGCGGTTGCCATAGGGACGCCTGGGGTCGCACCTGACGGCTGTCGTGAAGCAGCGGGAGGAGAGCGAGGGAAGGAGGAAGGGGGAGTCTAGGCCCGGCCCGGCCCCCCCGGGCCCGCGGGGAGTTGCCTCCGCGCCGCGCCCCTCCACCCCCGCCGCAGCGGAGTCGGAGGCAGGAGGAGGCGGCGCTGCTGCCGCTGGCTATGTAGGGGCCCCGGAGCGGGCGGATCCGGAGGCCGCTGTCCGCCTCTGGAGCGCGGCGCCGGGGCCGGGCGCGGGCCCGGCGGGATGTTCTCCAAGAAGCCGCACGGGGACGTGCGGAAATCCACGCAGAAGGTGCTGGACACCCGCAAGGACCCGCTCACTCGCCTCAAGCACCTGCGCGTCCTCATCGGTGAGGCGGCCGGAAGGGAGGGAGCGGGCCAGCGGCGGCCGGGCCATCGTGGGGCCGCCGGCCCCGAGTCCTCGCGTAGGAAGGGCCGGGAACTTGAAGGGACCGGCTGGGCGCCGGGGCGGGAGGCGGGCTCGGGGCTCTGCTCCGGCGAGAGAGCTCACCCGCTCCAGCCCCTCCTTGGCACGGCGGCCGGAGGCAGGGCCCCGCGCCCGGGATCGCGGGGCCGAGGCGGCCAGGCTTCGGCTCTGCTGGGGGCCGCTGGACCCGGCGGGGGATGCTTCGCTCCCCGCCGTTGTGCTGAGACATTTATGCTTCCACCGCCTTTGACGGTGGAATTCGTTTGGCAACGGTGGACGGAGGCCAGAAGCTGGTGTGCTTCCCCCGTGAATTATTCTCTAGAGCTAGGTGCTTGCTGCTCAGTCGGTACACGTGCGTAGAAGTGGCTGGTGGGCGCTAATGGTGTCTGTGTCCTCTAAGTGCTTACGGTAACAAGTTCTGTTCATGTATGTTTTCAAGGTAAGAGCTACAGCAGTAAGTGCTCACTAGAGTAAATGTAGATGAGCATTCACGCAGCTAGTCAGAAAACGCTTTGGTTTGCCAGTTGGTCAAGGAGGGAGCGTAAACACTTAAGTACCACGTGAACAGCTATTTAACCTGACCAGTGATTGTGATTCTATGGAATAATTGCCTAAGGAAAAAAACCGTGGAAAAACCCCAGAGTTAACCATTCCAAAATATCTGTTAGTTGCGTGTATTTGTGAAAATCTATGTCATTGTCATCAAGCTGCCCTTGAAAAGTTTGCTCTGGAGTGTTTTCAGTTCTGTAAATGCATGGGTTGCTTCTGACAGTTTATCAACATGTGAGCAGGGCTGGACCAAGGGCAACTGCATTCTGTATTTAGCACAGGGTACTGAATGGATTATTTTGGGTTCTGCCCACTGTCTGGGGATACTTAAGTTCCTTGTCTTCCAAAGCTGAATTATTTCCTTTCAAAGGAAACTGGTTATTGCTCCTTTCTTTCTTTTGTATTACTGTTTGGAGGAACAGATGCTCCTGTATGGCAGCATCTGCTGCTGCAAGAATTATTTTCTGCAACATAATAATTATTTAGGCTTTTGAAATCGAAGCAATTTAAGACAATTCAGTAGTCAGATGTATCCTCTTGCCTCACTCAGAATGTTACTACTTTTCTTAACATGCTGTACTGAGCCAGTTAGGGCTTGCTTTATGTTGATTTATATTTAGTTTTAGCTACTTCATCAGTTGAAACTTAGGAGGAAAGAGCATTTATAAAGAAACTAAGTACCTTTGTGAAAATCTGGGTTTCCTGGCTAAAGTATGTTGAATATTTCTAGTTTTGCTTTAGTCCTCAAAACAGTCTGAGTGATTTTGATTGGATCTGCTCTAGATTTGATATTTCTGTTGCCTGTCTTTCACTTATTTATAAGATTTCCGTTCAGCTTTGTTAATACTGGGATGCTTTCTGTGAGATGCAAGCGGTGAGCTTTGTGTCAAGCAGATGTTCTTATCTAATCTAAGGTTTCTGCTTCCTGTCTGTAGGACAGGCTAAATCTGCTGGGGCATGTTTTCATGTGATGGCCATTCCCCTTTTCTCCCTGCACATGCGTATATCTCAGCTGTTAAAGCACGGCTCCCACATATCCTTTCTCCAAGTTTGGGAGGATACAGTCTGTGACTGTGTAAGTAGGGAAAGGTGTAACAGAACTCTTCAACTTGAATGCATTTACAAGATTTTTGTCATTATGCAGATATTCTTAGATGCACAATCTACCAAAGCAAGGTATTTTTGAGGGAGGGGAGGGCAGAGGGAGTAGGATATTTCTCTATGTATTCCTACTGTAGTGCAAGAGAAGTATATAGCAGATCATTTGAAGTCTGGCTTCTGCTGTGATCACCTCCTTTTTCCTTAAAATTTCTCTGCTTCCTAAACTGGCTTTCAGAGCACAAGCTGTATGCCTCCTCTTCTCCAATTGTTTCTCTGACTAGTTTGCAGGTTAAAAAAAAAGTGCCCACCTAAGATAGACGCTGCCTGAGGAGGCTTCGCATGCAGACACTATCCTGCAGCTTGAGCAGCACAGTGCTGCATTTTCCTGTTTATCTGTTTCCTTCAGTGACAACTCCCCCAGCATAACAATTGGCATGTTTCCATGTGCTCAGGGGAGCCAAGCTAGCTATTGCCAACAGACTATCAGAGGGGAGAAAGGAGGAAATCTCAGTTCAACTCTGTTCAGCATCTTAATGAATGAAAATGATTTGTCTTTTTTATTGCTCTTAGTCCCTGCATACTGGAGGCTGAAAGACTATCCAGAAGATAATTCTCTGCTGTTCCTATGAGAACAAGAGAATTTTCTCTTGTTCTTAGACTTAAAATCCTTCAGTAGGCCTGCAAGGTGTACTGGATCAGAGTAAATTTTTTGTTTTACTTAACCTTTTAGTTTTTGGTTCAGCAATGATAAACTGAAGTGTGGCCTTGGATTCATGGTACAGACTTGAGAGGAGGAAAGGGAGTACTTGTTCGTTTTCCCTCTATTTTATCAAGGCATCCAAAGCAGCAGTTCTCCAGTAAGCTAAAATAATGAACTAGTCATGAAAATAAGCGAGTGCTTGTGAATGATAAACTGCCAGTTGTCTGTCAGCCAAGGCAGGGAAATCAAAATAATTTCTGTATGGTAAAGGATTGACAGTTGAATCCTGCAAGGCAATGATACAAGTCAGGCATCATCGAAAAGTATTGAAGATAATATCATGTGGCTTTTAGTAAATACCAGAAGAGACTGAACAATTTCAGAGAACCTAATATGAAGCTAAGTGATTGGATAGCGCAAAGGCAAGTGACATTTATTTTTAACAAACTTAGTGTGCATTAGATGGAATTCTTTATCTTTTACAGGATAACTTGGAATGCAGTGAGTTGTATCATTTCAGGAAAAAGTATCTTGTCATTGGTGACAACTCAGTTTAAATTTAGTAAAAAATGCAAATTAATCTGCATAAGGAATATAGAAAATTTTGTCTTTTGTGTTACACTTTGTGTAACAATGGTGTACTGTTACACCAAATATCATTGCAGCTTTAGTAGTATTATTGCTGTAGTCAGTGTATAGAGGATTTAGAGATGGCAATGACTCAGACAAGAGTAAAGCTTTAATGTGAAAAGACATTGAAAGCTTTGGAATCCCTTTCTGTAGGGGCAGGTAGTGAAAAACCTGTAAACATACATGAAAAAGACTAGGAAAGAAAGTCTTTATAGACTTTGATGGTCACCAGATTTGAAGTGACAGTAAAGATTTTTGGCTTAGGAAGCTCCTCAGTTATAGGCATACCATGGGAAATACATATGTATTTTTTTGCTGAAACTCTTTTGTAGATAACTGCTCTTTGCCACTTAACTCTAGTGTCCTGTCCCTGGCTGGTTCTCTGCTTTGCTTCCATATGGCTCTGTTAATCCTTTATTGTTATTCAGGAACCAAGGAAAATTCAGTGAAATTCATGTGACTAATACAAAATTGATTAAATTCAGATGCATTAAGAAGAGTTGGCCAGCAAGTTGAGGAAGGTTCTCCTTCTCTACTCTGCCTTAGTGAGGCCACATTTGGAGTACTGTTTCCAGTTCTGGGCTTCACAGTTCAAGAGAGACCAGGAACTGTTGGAGGGGATCCAATGGAGGGCTACGAAGATGAGTAGGGGACTGGAACATCTCTTTTACAAGGAAAGGCTGAGAGACCTAGGGCTGTTTAGCCTGGGGAAGAGAAGAGTGGGAGAGGATCTTATTAATGCTTATCAATATCTAAAGGGTGGGTGTCAAGAGGTTGGGGCCAGTCTCTTTTCAGTGATAGGACAAAGAGTAACAGGCACAAACAGGAACACAGGAAGTTCCACCTAAACATAAGGGAAAACTTCTTTACTGTGAGGGTGTTAGAGCACTGGAACAGACTGCCCAGAGAGGTTGTAGAATCTCCTTCTCTGGAGACTATCAAAACCTTCCTGGATGCTTTCCTGTGTAACCTGCTCTGGGTGAACCTGCTTTAGCAGTGAGGTTGGAATAGGTGATCTCCAGAGGTCCCTTCCAAAATCTACCATTCTGTGAAATTATTTGTGAAAGTAAATGTAATACTTGACCAACCTGTGCATGTCAGGTTTTTTTAATAGATGTTAAAGCCGTTAGGAGACCTCAAACTAGTAATAAATACTATTATTGCTAAGAAATGCTAAGGAAAATTGGGAAGAGGTCGAAGTCCCATATTCTGGGACATAACAGTCTGTGAGTGAAGGCAATCTGCTTTTCATTGTTCTCCTGCTGCAGTATTTTTCTTGAAACAGCTGGAACTATCTGCTTTAAGGGATTTGATTCTTTTGAGGTGTATTAGTTTCTTCCTATAGGGAATTGTTTGCACTCACCCCACTCCCTGTATTTTTGTTGTTCTTATTTTTGGAAAGTACCTCTAAGTCTCCTACAGTTCCCTAATGCTATCTTGGTCAGCATGTGACTTTTAATCGAACTATTATTCTGTCCTGTTTCTATATGCTGGAAAGGCTGTCACAGTTTTGTGTACTGTGAGCTGGTACGGTGGTTAGAGCATATCAACCTTGAGTGGCAAGGTGGAATGGGATTCCCTTTTGGTCTGAGTGGCAGTGGCTCAGCGTTGTCAGGAGGAGGCCCTGCTCTGAGGAAGGCTGCCAGCTGCTATTAGTGCAGGTGTGATCACTGAGACTTTTCTGGCAGGTGGAAGTGGAGGCACATAGTGGACCTTATGGAATTAGATATTGCCTGCAGAATGAAGCCTGTGATTTTCTGGAAAAAATACAATTTTAGCAGTCCCAAGTGAATTAACAGCTAATTTTAGTTTTTAGGATTGTTAAGGGGAAATAACATGGAAATAATATGACATTGTTCTTATAATCTTATGTTTATTCTTATAAGAACATTTTAAATAATGTTCTTCTAAATGTTGCACTGTTTAAACAGACGTCGACATAAAACTAACATTCTGTGGTTTTAAAATACTAGCTTATAAAAGTTTTGTTCAAGTAATCCTTCAAGCATCAAGTCATACTTAATTTGTCCTTTTGTTAACAACGCTTTGAGAACTCTGTAAATAATTAAGGCAGCTAGATATGTAACTATTTTGTAATGTCATACCTTAACAATATTAACTTCTTGCTTTGTTCTAGTTTTGATATCAAATATGTTGCTACTACCTGTTGAGTGTGTAGTTCTAGTCAGAATTCGTAAATATATGTATTTTCTAAAAAAATAAAAGCTGAACTCTCTAAATAATGATTTCTGTGCAATATCAGTATATGCAAGCAAGTAATATGAATAAGGTTTAAGATTTACTTTTAGGACGGAATTAATAAGAGAATTTCATCTTTTTCCCTCTTCTTAATTTTTTTTTTTTAGTAGAGTAGGAGTTACAGGGCTGTGATCTCCTAATCCAGAGGAAAGGAAAAAGAAATATATGATTTATCATAAATTATTTTATTTGTATCTAGTGTCTTAAAAGTACACTACGTGTATCTCTGGAACCATGGAGAGAATGCTTTTAAAATGTAATGCTAAGAAAACACAGGTTTTGAAGTGTGAGGCGGTGTTTTTGTTAGTTTTTGTTACTCTTGGTAGCAGGTTAGTGCTCAACATCTCATGTAAGCGACCTCTGAAAGAGAAGAGTCAAGGTATACTGGGCAGATTGAAACAACCTGCAGTGGACATCCATTCTGATATATGGCTTAATATTAAACAGTATACTTAAACAGATATTTCATTTGTCTAAAGGGATTTTAATTTAAGAAATCCATTTCACTGGCAGCCAGCCCTAATGCTGCAGCTGGGTGGCACTCATTGGTGTTGCACGTCATCAACATCACTCATTATAATATCACTTACATGGTATAATAAAAGAAATGTTTTACGGTCATTAAAGTGAGAGAAGAGTGAGAAGCTACAGCAAAACTAACTGCGTGGAATCCTATTTGGAGATAACTGTTCCAGAAGTTTCTGTGGATGTGCAAAGCTGTGTTATTTTTGGCAAGAGTTGTATATTTTTTCTTTTTTAAAATTTTTTATCTTTCCTGGTAGCTCTAACTGCAGACAACATGTCAGCTCTGGAATTCCCGGGTTTGCCATGGGTTGCATGCACTTTAGGAAATGAGATTTGATGTTCGGTCCGTCTTGACTTAACCTTGAACCCGTTCTGTTCTGTTGTGGCCAGGAGAAAAGGGGAAAGAATTGGTTTGCTTTAGGATTTTGTCTGATGTTGTGCTCCGCTTGCAGCGAGCAGCAGTGGCCAGTGCTGCTGGCTTGCAAGGCCTGGAGTCGGATCAAAGCCCCAGGCTAGACAAAGGGCTGGTTCTGAACGCTGGGATGCGAAGGAAAGGTCTGTGTGGGTTTAGCTTGTGGCAGTTAGGAATGAAAATAAGTACATGACTACAGATGTGTTTGAAGTTGCTTAAATAAAAGCCTAAGTTCTGGAACATGCATGAGTTGCTGTGGAAGCATTTATTAAAAGTTTATTAGCGTAACTCTTCTGGAGTCTGCAAGCAACCTGGAACAATTAGCTTGCAGAGCGATCAGCTGCTTGGGCTCATTGCTGTGGAGCACTGGGGTTGAAATTGGTAAGGGTTTGTCTGTAGGTGATGTTCATTGGTGCTGGTAACCTGCTTATTAATTTGTGATTTTTCTTTTTTCTTTTTTTCTGGTATGTTTGTATCTGAAAGTGATGATCAAGAGTTCAGACTTGTATGATGCAAAGATTTCATTAAAAGATTTTTTTTGAGATGTGTTCCTTTTTCAGAACCAAAATCCTCAAGAATCTTTTCTTGGACAAAAATTATCTAAAAAAAAAAAAATTGAATTGTTTTTGTTAAATAGCTGTTAGTGATCTGCAACAGTAAGGGCTAGTGTAAAGCGCTTCTTGTTTAATAGATTTGTATTTGCAGCTCACTCTTTGAAGCATTGTGGTTTGTTATCGGGTCTCTCTCACTTTGGCAGTCTGTTAACTCTGCCAGAGCCACCACTTAGTTCCGGAGGTTTTCCGCTTAACCTTTCTGAATGATGTGCTTTTCTATTTTGAGAGACTTGTCCCTGTGTAACCGAACCTCTGTACTGTTTTGCTGTAAAGCAGCTGTTAAAAATTTTTTCAGCTTAGAGGATGAAGAATGAGTAAGTTCTATTAGCCATTTTGGTTGTCTGTTAACTGAAATGAAGGACCTCTTGCTTTCTATGGCTCCAGTTTGTTGGGAGAACTTATACTGAACACTTCAATCTATAGCAGGCCTCCACTTGACAGAAATAGAAGTCTGGCCATCTTCCAGGTCATTGTTTGCTGCAGTTGTCACTGGTGTTTTATTTTTTGTTAAGGATGAAGGAAAGTGACTTAAAAGCCAGTACTTCTCTGAAAGAGACAGGATAATGTTTTTGTTATACTATGTGCTGTAACAATTTTATGTGTAAACACCCTATTAAATTCTGAAATGCATAAAATTGGGTGTAAAATTAACTACCACTTGATCTGCAGCGATGTAAACTATTATGCTAAATGCTATGGTAAATTTCTGTGATTTTTTTTTCTGTGTAAACTTCACGTTTTTGAAACTGGTGAATGCTAATGTTCTCTTCAGAACAGTTACTATATCTCTTAAGATCTGTGTGTGGTTTTTTGCTTTAGTTTTAAGTTCAGTGTTTTGATTTTTTTTTTTTAACCTTTAAGGTTCTGTCCTGTGCAGAAAGTACAAGTTTACCTGCTTTATAATATTTTAATTTCATGCATAATCTAAATAACATATGCATTTCCATTCCTAACTCAACTCATATATAAATATGTAACAGATGTTGTGGATTAGTTTATAATAATTTATAGGGTAATATATAGTAAACAAACAGGATGGCAAATTGGGTGTAATGTAAGTTAAAGCCCACTGACATCCTCTTCCTACAGAGGATTGAGGTATTGTACACAAACTTCCAAGCTTTGCAGAACTTGGTTCAGGTGATCCCTTACAAGTTTAAATATTCCGTAAAGATCTGTGTTGCTTTTTCTTGTTCATGTTTTACATCTGACAAAGTCATTTTGTAAGGTCTCTGAGGTGGTACTCTTGTGTTGTAGTTCTGTTACAATGTGCTATTCAAGTAGCAGCCTCCTTCTAAGGTGTAATATTAAAGGATTACATTTTCACTGACATACTTTTGTGAAAGCAAATTATTCGTGGTTAGAAAAAGATGTACTGATAATTGAACCATCGTAAAAGCATTGGAGCAAATGGGTTTACTCTCAGGCAGTGTTCTGTGGTAGAACAAATTTTCTGCAATAAAATGTTGGCCTGGAATCTTCCCTTCCTAAATTGATCACTGTGGGCACTTAAGGTTTTTGGTTTTTTTAATATCTTACTGAGATACTTTAAAAGAATCTTACATTTCAGAAAGTTTTGAACAATTAAACTTCAAAAGAGTTTGAAAATATAGGAAATTAATTTCCTAAAAGTATGGTTGTATATAAACACAGAGTTGGTAGGAGAGGGGGTTCTTGTTTTATTGTTGGTGGTGTTTGTTCTTGGTTTTGGTTTTTTTTTTTTTTGTCCTTCTCTGTTACAGCTCCAGTCTGTAAGGCAGGGAATTACACAACTTCCCAATTTCAGTGGGTGTAATGGAAATATGAATTCCAGTTGATCTGGTACTTGAATGCTCTTGTAATGAGGGTCATACAAATAGCTTAGATAACTAGTCTTCCTTTTTTAGTTTCGTTCTGTTTCATGTGTCAAAATAGAACAGAAATCCTTAAGCTGAATACAACTTCTAAAACTTAAAAAAAAGAATACTTACCTTCTTAATGCTGAACATAGAAAAAATTAAAGCTTCTTTTAGAAAAATTTTATGGGAGGAAGAAAAGGACAGAGAAGCAGTATGGTGTCTCTTTGTGCTGAAATGAAGCCTTCTCCTTAAAAAAAAAAAAAAAAAAAGCAAAACTCCAAATCATCACAGAACACACAGTTAATGCAGAGATCAGATTTGTACCAGTTTTTAAAGTTAGAGAAAATTATTAAGGAAAAATCGGCAATCAAAGATCCATGTTTCTTGCTCCTGTGAAGCATGAAGAGCACTGCTTTTTCTTGACAAACAGCTTCCATAAATGATGCCAGAAATCTGGATTGTGGTATACTGGAGCTATGCTTTGTACAGTAGAAGCTTTAGTTTTTACACTGTTGGAATACAGTAATGCCCCATTTTCTTCTCTCCCATTTTGAGAAACTCTTCTAATTATTTCATATGGTGCCAAATCTATCTCTGAGTCCTTCTCTCCACCCAGTCTAAGTACCAAGAACACAAGGAATACATTAGTTTGTGTTACATGAATCTGCAGCAGGAGAATACAAAGTTCTTTTGCTCAAAAATAAAAAAAATAAATACACTGCATGTTAGGGAGGAAGGCCTGCTTCTGTGTTACCCCACTTCATGTAAAAGCAAGGCTATGTTTCCCTTCTTAAAAAGGCAAAAAATTAAGTAGTCAAAGCAAACAAGCAACTTCCTGCAAATTTTGAGTTCAAGGCTGTGTGAAAAGGGCATACATATGCTCCTCTTAGAAGAAATTTTTACATCTATATGCAGTATTCATGATACTTTGGGAGAGCATAGAGAAGAGATGATGATCTAGTGTTGTAGAAAATGGTTTAAGATGAGATCATGAAGAGTTGTATCTTTAATTGATTGTAAGGATAAAGGTGAAGTGAGTGTTTTAGACATTTTCGTTAGGGAGGGAAAAAATCAGATCCTTAGTTAATGAAGAATGATGTAACAGCAGCATAGGTGGAAGATTTACAGTAATCGAGGAGAGCACCAGTGCATATATTGATGTGGATTGTGTTCAGTACAGCAGTAGCTGTGTATGCAGGTGACCAGGCTAGATGATTTCTAGGTCAAACTCATCTGACTTCTGTGTTATCTCGATGCTGTATCTGCTTTTTTTCCTCCTTTATTCGTGGCCAGGGTATGCATACTAAGTTCCAAACTTCTTAACCAATGCAACACTCCAAATTTCTGGACCAAGCATCTTACTGAACCACTATAGGTGTACTTCGATGATGAGCAGACGGTCTCTTTTAGTGCTATGTGGCAATCCTATCGGATGCACAAGTTGTGTTTTCCTTCCCTTAGAAGGAAAGCCGTTTTTCAGCGCTAACAGAAGTAGTTTGTAGGCTTTTAAAAAAAGTATTATTTTCAGGTAATGCCAGGACAAAATTCCCATTAAATAGTATGTTATATTCTTATTTTCTTCCTTCTGATGCCATGGATTTTATTGCAGTAACTCAGTTGTTATCTGTTTGGTTTGAATTCCAAATACTTGCTTTCGATTATGCTATCAAGTTTGATTTTAGTAAGAAATCAGGGCAAAATGCATTTACTAGAAGAGTTGCAAAGTCAAGGAATTTTTTACTTTCATTCTAGCCCTTCAACTTACAGCTGTATTCTGAAGGTATGCTTTTAGCATTTGTTGGGTGTTAATGGTAATAATACAAGTCTACTAGTGCTTCTCTGAGTCTTTTCTGAGGTGATTGGTACCATATTGTTCTTAAATGCAAATTTTTAAAAAAGCACCATCCTCTGAAATTCCCACCCCTGCGTCCCAGTCAGAACTTTTGGGAAGGCAGAATGCCTTACCACAGGCCAGTTGTATGTATGCAAGTGTCATGCAGTAATTGTGGTAAAATGAAAGTCATTGTTGAACTGGTTTTGTAGGCAAGCCTTTAGTCTGTTGCCTGAAGAATCTAGGAATAGAATCTAAAAAAAATATGAACTGTGGTATTAAGATTGAGTCTTTAAAGAATACATTTGGTTGGTTAGTTTGTTTTTGTTTTTACTTGACTGCTTCAGAGTTGACCCATGTCTGGGGAAAGAATGAGGGCCTATTTCAGGAAATGAAACATTAAATGTGCCACAAAAATGCAACATTCCTGTGTGTTGATTGGCAGAGACCCTGTTTAACTGCTTCTGATCCCTCTAGTATCTGAAACTAGTGTTTTCTGCTCCTTCGCATCAAGTGAACTGTTCCACTGCTTTCTGTATGCAATTCCCATAGAGCCATTAAATATATGGAACAAAAGATTATCTTCTGCCACCCTCCTTTCTCACAAAACACCCAATCATTGCTTTCTTTTTCCCTTTGATCCTCCTGTCTCAAACCCCTTCCTGCTCTGTTTTCTTGTCCATAGTCTGGCACTCAGGCGTCTGCCCCGTGAGTGGAAGATGTTATAATGGTTGTGCCTGTGCTCTCATCATAGCTCCATTTCTTTTGTGCCTTCCCTGACTACCTGAAAATCGTGGTCTAGTTCGTTTAAAGGGGAATTGTTTTTTTGTTGTCCGTACTTTAATATTTCAGACTCTAAACTCTGGTATTCAGCTGCTGATCTGTAAGTGATGTAGCAGCCTCTGCAAAACCAGAGTTTTTGTTATCCTGTATATGTCAGGCACATGCTTGCAACTCTGAGCCACTAAGTTTATTGCTAGCTCAACCACCTTGCTTTAAGAGTTGATCTTAGCTGTTAGTATAGCATTGTCTTCTCCAAGACTGCTCTAACTCCTCTACATTGATTATACAAGACATTGGCAGAAAATTGAACACATATTGGAAACTTCTACAGCAAGATTTGTAATGAATTTGACAGTACTCTAGAACTGAAAATGTGCCGTGCTTTTGGCCATTCTTTCAATTGATTCTTTCTGTGCTTCATACGCTACCAGTAGTATATCCAGTCATGTGAGATGACAGATGGATGTCATTCTAAAGAGGGTTAAAAAAACTATAGTAAAGAATTAGAAGGGGACTTATAAAAGTTATATCTACAGTGAAAGATGGTGTCTCAGTGTACAGAGCTGGTGAAGGGTATAAACGTTTAATTTGCCTTGCAGAAAGGTTTTGGGTTGTTTTTTGTTTCATGGGCAAGTTTTGTCTTTTAAAATGCTGTCACCCTGTTCCTCTGTGCTTCCGTACTATTGTTCTGTCTACACAGTTTTTCTAGTCTTGTGTAGTTAAATAATAGAGAGTGTCTTTTGATTCAGTGTGTAGTAAGGCTTGAAAGAGTTAATTGTTTAAAATTATTGATTTTAAATTAATGTAGATAAATCATCATATATTTCTTTAACTGAGCATTTGACAAAGCCACGTAGCAGGGTGTAGGAAGAGAGTTTGTAAACCTTTGTGGAGTGCACAAGAAAGCACACCCCTCTATACTCGCAACGATATTTCTACCTCAGGGTATCCTTGGGGTCCCAGCTTTTGATCTCCTGAGACCACGCAGTCAAAGGAGTATGAGGGACTAGTCCAGGCTGGAAAGTGGATGTTGGAGCTGGGAGGGAGTAAGGATACAGTGCTCTGATTGCTTCCTCTGAACCTGTTTCTCTGCAGAGCAGAAGTGGTCCTCACTTATCATCCTTCTTCCACTTAAGTAAGCCTAGTTCTGTCTAGTAATTACAGTTGGGGACAGTGATGATCTTTTTGTTGTAGAGTTTGGGCAGTGTCATTAGCTTTATTAAATTAACAGTTAAAAGAATATTCATCTGTATGGTGCTAGTCTTGATGGAATTCTGTTTCATAATGGATTTGCAGGCATTACTGCTGTGCAAGCAATGAGCGTGCAAGAAGACGCTACTTCCCGTATCAAAATTCAGTAGATGTTTAGGGCATGCAATATTGAATTTCATTCACTTCAAAAGAATGAAAACTTCAGGAGCTGCTTTACCAATAATAATTTTTCTTTTAATTATCTCTCTACTAGATAATGGTATGCAGTGGTTTACTCTAAATATTTGAAAGAAATAAAAACAGTGTTCTGTTCTATTTTTCAGAGAATGCAGAATCAATTGATCTCAAACAGTTTTTCGACCTACATTTCTCACATATATATTATGTGTTCTTTGAAAACTTTGTGACTATTGAAGTAGGCCTTAAACAAAAAGGTAAGCATTTCAAATGGCACACTTTCTATCTTGGTGCTTGTGGTTTTGTTGTAAAATAAAGCCGGATGTTATAAATAAAGCCATGTGTATGTGGTCACAAATGGCAACATTAGCTGTGCAGAAATGTGTGTAAGCACTAACTTTGCAAATAGTAGAGGCGAGTAGAGGTGCATGGGATGGAGATGAGCAAGGAGAATACTCTGATGACTGGTTTTGCCCTCTTACAAAGTGAGGATTCTTAAGGTGCTATACATTTTGTGTTCTGCAGAATTATTCCAAGTTTTGTTTAAAAAGATATTGTGTAATTTAATCTCTACCAGCTGTTGGTACCATAATAGAAAGTTATACACACTGTAATGGTTACGAACCATAACTATGAAATACACTTTTTATTCGCAGAAAGAATGTGAAATTATGGTTGTCGAAATGCATGGTTTTGTTTTGCGCATCTAAGGATCTTTGTCAGTGTTCTTTAGATTCTGTTTTGATAATAAAAGTATATCTTCTCTTTATTTTTATTTGCATCTAGGTCACAAGTCTCAGAGAGAAGAATTAGATTCTATTCTTTTTATTTTTGAGGTAAGAGAACTTGAATATTCCTGTATGGATTTTTTGCTTTGAATAAGCCCTGTTAAATAATAACAGTACAGCTGTTCTACAGTTGGCTGGAAATATACTTTACATTTAACTGCATTCCTTTTCCTTAAGGTTGAATATATTTGCTTTGTGTGAGAAGAAAAATAATTAGACTTGCAGTTTTGAATGAAGATGTCTTAACTGGAAAAATGTTTTGTGCGTCTGCAGATAGTTCATTACTTTTTGGTGGTGGTGTCACCCCCCACCCGCCCGCCTCCCCCCTGCACTTCCAATGTCTTATACACTTTGAAATTCTTATAAAGGTGATCTCTGATTAGTCGTTATCTTTTTGACCTCTCGATTGCATGTTATATCTGTTTTTTCTCATAATAGATTACAACTGCAGACCTAGTTTGTATAGATCCCTTTTATTTTCAAAATTATTTATTATTTGAAAATAGCATTTCACAAAAACATATCTTGAATTAATTTAAATGTGTTAGAAATTTATTTAATGAAATCAGAACATTGTTGAGCAGAGACTATAGTTTAGAAACATCCTAGACTGTCAAGGTTTTGTCTTTCTTTTTTTGATGGAGTCTCTAAGTATAGAACAAGGATTGTGGTGTTTAAAAATATGGAAAATTGAAAGCTGATGAATGCTTATCACATGATTGAATACAAATTCAAGATTTTTAGTGTTGTGTTTTTTTTTTTTCTAAGGTACGTTGGTGCTTAAAGTTGTGGGGTTAGCTGTTACAAGGAGAGTGAATGTGAAGAGAGCTATTTCGTCTGTTCCCTAGTTCCTATATGAGGGGATATTAAGTGACCTGTGTTTTGGAAGTGGTTAGTTGAAGCTACTGGAAGACCACAGCCAGGAATTCATTTGGGAAATCAGTTTATTTACAAGTTGCTGATGCCTCTAGCATAAACATTGAAGAGCTACATAATGTTTTTCACTGCATCTGTTGCTAACTGTGCTCTGTTTCTTACCGTCTGAAGATGGTCGTCCACTAATCTACCTGGAGAGGTGTTAGACCATTGTTGCCCCAGGTCTTTTCTTCACTGTTTTGCTGTAGCTCATTGCCTCGCTGTTGAGGAGACTGAGGCAAATGTTTGCTTGTGCCACAGAGGCAAGTTGACAGCCGAGTATCCTAGTTTACGCCACGGTAAAGGTAGAATAACCTAATACAATCCGTTGTGAACCAGAGCAACTGAGACAGATACTCATCCCATTCCTCTCCCTACTGTATGAGCAATATCCAGCAGAAAGGCAGCAGAGCCAGATAAACTGCAGTAACATCTTAAGTCTTCAATGCAGAAACTTGCCAGACAAGTCTGTCAGAGCCTTTGGGCTTCTTAGCTTTAGGAGTAGGGTTGACTTGACAGGACAGTAATGTTTCCAAGGAAAGCATTGTGGAAATTTTTTAAGTTAACCCTTCAGCTTCTGGTATGTGGCCGTTGTGAAGGTGTTCTTTCGTCTTCCAAGAGCGTTATCTGTAACATAAATCATTGGGTTCTGTTTTTTGTAGAAAATTTTGCAACTGCTTCCGGAAAGGATTCATCAGAGATGGCAGTTTCATAGTATTGGTAAGCTGATTTTCTTTCCTTTTTTTTTTTTTTTAAATCTTATTTTTTATTAGTAGGGTGTGCTACTTACTTCCTTAACCTTTGAGTGACAGGGGTTATGGTCTTGAAACTCTTGCAAGCTGGGGAAGGGGTAAAAAAACACCAACCAAGCAAAAAACCCCACCAATATAATGAATGTTCTTCCAGATAGAATTAAATCTGTGAATCTGGAAATAAAATAGTGGCTGAGAAAGAACAAGGGCAGCTGGAAAGTTGCTTTGTAATTATTTTGTTTCCTAATTTTCTCTCTTGGTAATATGTTTCAAAATTGGGGTGAGGTCTGTATTTGTAAATGGAGAATGCTGATATTATGAACATTAACGACTTGAGAATCATTTACTTTTAAAGTACACATCTCAAAAAGTCCTTGGAGAAAGATGTGATGAGGAAGCTATGAAAGGTGATCTTTTTTTTCCTTCTGGCATGGAGAGAGTTGCCTGAGGATACTGAGTTCACCAAGATTAAATTGGAGATTGCCAAGGACTTGTTTGAAAGTAACTATCAAGTCTGACCGAGAGCTCTAACATCTTATTTAATAAAGAAAGGACAAACAAACAAGTGTATATATATTTATTTTTTTCCTTCTTTTTAGGGTTGATTTTAAAGAAACTTCTTCACACTGGAAATTCATTAAAGGTATTGGAAAAACATACATACTACTTTTGTCTAAAATTCTTAAAAATACAAATACGAACATAAGGGCAAATTTTTATGGTAAAAGCACAGGAATATGAACCAGATCATGACTTGTATGTCATGAAGGAAAGATTTAAAATCATGAGCATTACCTCAGTAGAACTTCTCACAGCAGTAATGTGTTTATACAGTCAAGACAAGAATGTGTGCAAGAGGTTTGAAAGATTTTGCATGAAAGCAGAAGTAAGCCTTAACCATTCACTGTTGGGGACAAAGAAACTGGTTTTGGGGCTTAGACTGTGGTTTTGAGTCTCAGGCTGTCTTGAAAGTGGAAGATTATCTATGCCAAAGAGACCTATTGGTGAGTAGTGTAATAACAGTTGACCATGAGACAAAAGCCACCCAAGTGTAACATGTAACTTTGGTACTGCAGCAAACAACCATGCCACCCCTCTGTAAACCACCTGCAGACTTGACTGTTGCTGAAATTCTCCAATGTGAGAGCCAGGAGGGGACTGCTCTAGGATTCCATCACCTTTCTCGAAGAAGGAATGGAAGAGGGTAAAATGGGTCCTTCTGCTGCAAAAAGCTCACTCTGCTATCATTCACAAACATTTATACATTTTATTTTGATCTTTGTATTCTCTGAAAAATTCACATTGCATCTTGCAGGGCTTTAGTCAAGAAAGGGACTAAACTTGTGTTGATTTTCTTCCTCTACTTTTAGGAAAAACCTCATGAAAGAGATTCTGTGAGGCAACCAGCACTGAAGGGTTGTCCTTTCATTCCAGCAGGAGCAGCAGATTTGCTAGCTTGGCTCTGCTGCTGATTGCTGTGGTCGTATTGTCTGTCTGTTCTCATCTTTTCTACCACTCCCCTTCTCCTTCTCCCGCCAGGACAAATGGAAATGCTTTTGTATGTTTTGGCACAAGTTAAGTTGTGCCTTTTTCTTTTTTTTTTCCTTTAAGATACGGCGAGAGGGCGTGCGTCTCTTTCTTTTGTGGCTGCAAGCACTTCAAAATAACTGTAGTAAAGAACAATTATGGATGTTTTCTTGCTTGATTCCTGGATTTTCATCACCACAGTCTGAATATGGGCCCCGAACACTAGATAATCTCATTAACCCTCCACTTAATGTTCAAGAAAGTAAGTAATTTGGTAATATTACTCAATTCTCTACATAAGTCAATTCTCAGCACAGAAAAGGCGAGTTGAAGTAACAAACTGACATACATGTGTACCCAGGGAGATTATGGAGTTGTACTGAGTTTCTTGGCAGTTTATCAGGTGGTCTTCCAATAATAACTTTGCCTTTTTTTGTTGTTTTTCAGGGTGGGGGTTGTTTTGTGTGTTTTTTGGCTGTGGTTTTTTTTTGTTTTAAAGTATGGCTGTAGTAGCTTAACACAGAGTGTGAAAATAAACTGACCAATTTTATGTAATTCTTGAGAATTACAAGCAAATGTTGCATGCACTGCAAGTTTGCACAGGCAATTCTACTTGTGTTGCACTGGCTTTGGCCATGCTCTAGGGAGCAGTTTCTGATATTGGCCTCGAGAATGAGTGGTTGTTAGGGCAATGCATAAAGCCAAGTGGTGGCTCTTCATGCTGTGCCTGTGTATGACCGGGCAATTAAAGCTGTGATATTCTTGTGGCTCAAAGTCTTCCAGAAGAATTGGACCTTGTAAATTCCAAAACCTGAGGTCAGAAAGCTCTGCATTGATGGAAAGGCTTGAGCATTCGGAGAAGTTTTTTACACTTTCTAGATTTTTTTTTTTTTTTAATGTGAAGATTATTATCTTGACCCTAATCAATAGAGTGAGGATGATTTTTCTCTTAAGATGATTCTTATGACAGTTTTTCCTTTAACTGTTCAATCTAGCATTAAGTATCTTCTACTGGTTTCTTTGGAGAGCCTTTTGCCTCCTAACTTAATTTATTCCTGTTAGTATGATTTTAAGCTCATTTATTAATCAATTGCAATCAGATGGGGTCATAAGTGCAACCTATGCATTCATATAAGTGTGAATAAAAGGATAACCACATGTTAAAGCTGTTGCCTTTTTTCTACCTCCACCTCAGTGTTTTAGAGCTGACACAAGCATTGCTTGTAGAAGCAAGCAGTGTCTCATTGACTGGTAATAAAATTTACTGGAACTTACTAGATTAATTTTGTGGCAGGATGGTTTCTGCTGATAAAACTTTGCTACATCCTTTAAGCGCTGTTTTGGAGTTATCTTGTGTTATATCTCTATAGTGGGAAAGGAGGAAAATCTAAAGGGGATGTAGGCAGCATAGAAATGCAGAGTGCGAAAGGTGAAATGCAAGCATCTACAGGAACAAGAGAAAAATAAACTGTGAAGTAGCTTCACTGTAGAGGCAAAGAAAGGATAGAGCAAGTGAAACAGCACAAATGTAATCGATCAACTGCTAAATGAAGAGAATTGTGAGATGTAAATAAAGATTTGGCATTTGCGCAACAAATGTTACACTAATGTTTGCATAAATTCCAAAACAAATGGATTATGCATTTTGGAAAAATTGGATCTTGGCAGATAGATTCCCAGGGTCTATAGGGAGAACTTAGTTATTATCTGCTGTGTTGTTATATATGTAAGAAATCAGTTCTATGGTGATTTGTTAGCTAAAATGTCGTAATTTTCATTAATCCATGGGTGGATTGTTTTGCCTGTAACTGTCTCTGCTTACCCCAATACATTTCTACTTTCATAACTTGGTAGATATTTATACAAGAGAGAAGAAATTATCTAAATGTTAATGTACTTTTTTTTCTTTTTAATAGCTCAAGTGACTATAGAGGAAATCACTCCACTTGTTCCTCCACAATCAGGAGATAAAGGACAAGAAGATTTAACAAGCTATTTCTTAGAAGCACTTTTGAAATACATAGTAATTCAGGTATGTTCTATAGTTTTCAAACAAATATGAAACAACTAATACCTATTTGTACATTACAAGAAGGCACTTACTGATAGCACTGTAAAATCGTATAAAAATGTTTTAAACATTCTTCCTCCTCGCCCCTCCCTCAAGCGTCCTTCATAAAAAGCAAATTCTACTATGAAATCTTCACTTGTCTTCTGTGTGAAGATTCATAGGCCTGTATCACAGAGTCTTAGATCAGATTGCAGCATAGAGAAAACACAAGATTTGTCAGTCACTTCCAGCAATGCTGATTCCAGTTTCCTTCCTGTTTTCACCTCCCCCTATGTGCCCCATTGCCTTCAATCAGTGGAACAATCAGCTGGTCTCACTCTTATGTGAGTTTGATGGTGGTCAGGGGCTTTGCTCTTCAAACTAAAGGAAAACATCTAGCAGAAAGCATTGGACTTCTGTAATACAGGCTTTTTCTTAACCAGCCCCACACTTTTGTTGTCCTTTTTCCTAGGTTTATACTCAGGGTAGCTGCCAAAACCAAACAGAAATACGATGTCATACTCAATGGTTTGTAAGACTGGGACTGCCAGTGTCTGTGCTTAGGACAATATTTTTCCTCCAGCTATCTTTCTGGAATTTCTTCTGTTACAGTAGATTAACCATACAGCCTCTCTATTTTTTAATGGAAACACTGAGCTACTGGAAAGCTCTGGTTAGTAGAAATGCTCCAGGATGTTTAGGGTGTGACATGGAGATGATGGCTTTCTAAGAAGAGCTTGTGGAGGTTTGGCTTTGTTTGGGGTTTTGTTTGGGTTTTTTTGTTGTTGTTTGTGGTTGGGTTTTTTGGTTTGTTTGTTTGGTTTTTTTCTGATCAATAAGAAATTTACTATCCAGGTCTTGCAGGGATGCTGCCATGGACTCCTGTTCATATCTTAACTGCATTTTCTGGGGCTTTAGTTTTAGAATACTTGTAAGATCAGGCGTAATACACTACACTGCTCAGAGAAAATTTGGGCTTACTGCTGCAGCCGAGCAAGTGAACCTCTTCCAAAGAGAAGCAAGGGGAAACAGCATATATTCAGAATACTTCAGATCTGAGGAATTTTATGCGTTAGGTTCTGCTTGGAAGTAGTTGCACTGCTGAGATTACATGGACTTAGTGGCATTGCTATTTGAACACCAGGTAATAAGATCTTGCAAATCCCAAGTTATCTAAAAGTCAGATTATGTAGCTGAACTGTGCACAGAAAATGAAGACTCGAATGAGTATCTAATCCACAGTGTGCAACTCAGCTCACACCTTGGTCTTCCCGTCATACTTCTCAGCCAGTACTTGAAATGCCTAGGACAGGGCATGAGAAAAGCTCCTGTCAAACATCGTGGCCTAGCTATTACATTTTATGTAACATGTGCCAGGTAGCACGTGCTGCTTCTGACTCTGCTTTGCTGTCATATGCCCAGCAAACTGCTTGACTGCATGATGTGCTATAGGTGTCCCGGGGTGCTGCCTTCTGGGTCAGATTGGTCCAGCAGAACCCAGTTAGGCATCTGTCCATAAGTTTTTCTTCATGGTTTTGCACGTTGTGCAAGAGAAGATGAACAGTGCTGAAATATGGCCAGTGTTAAACTGGAACATTTCATGGCTTCCCTGTATCTGTTTTACTCTGTGAACTTGCAGTGCTGGAATAATTTGCAAGCCCAGTTTGTTGATTCCAGCCTTTCTCACTTTGAATAGAGGTGATTATACTTGTGATTTGTAGGGTAAGCTTAATGATGATTCTTCACTTTGAATAAAAATACCCCTTATGTTCTTGAAGACAACTTATCTCTCTATAATAAATCGGTGGTATTATATTTATATTTAGATAGGTCATTGAGATTGATGTTATAGAGCTTGTTTGCTGTGTGAACGCTGAAGTCTTTTGCTGAAGTCTCTTTAGAGACAAGCTGAATAGTTACTTCCTTGACATTAAGTTCCGCTAAAGGACTTTGTTTCACTAGTTTCTACATATTAGTCATCTGTACTATTGAATTATATTTGAGATATATATATATACATATATATGTTCCATTCTAAAGGTCTATTGCCCTGAAAATAGGTCATAATAGAAATATGGACTTTGAGTAAGGAATAGAGGAGAGGGGAATTAAAACAAAGAAAAAAAGCTTCATTCATTTTATTTATAGTAGACTTGGCAGATTACCCAGCTCTGCAGGTAGATGGATTTTCCAGGACAAAAATGAAAACTGCATGTTTGGCTTTTTATTAAGGAGAACTTATCATGCTTTTCAGTAGGAAAACATTTCCTTATGGGGACAGCTTAGCAGTCATGATCTGTGAAAGTAGATTTGTGCCATTCGACTTCAAAGTTTTATCTTCTGCTGCTTGTGGGTGATGGAGTTGTTTGTTTCATTTTGCCAATATTACACATTATCCTTCATACTTATAGTCACTATACGGACACTCATCAGTCAAAATGTTAAAAGACATTGTCAAACAAATGTTCAGAGTAGCGTGGGTAATTTGTCCTTTTCTTATAAAAGAAAACATTTTGAAATATAAAAAGTTTTATTAAAAACAAACAAATTGGGTTTACTCTGTGACTTGGCAAGATGACCATAAAAGCAGATGTATTACTACTGGTTTCAGTATTTGATGTGTTTAAGTTCATTTTGAAGCAACATACTGGAAGAGAACAGTCTTCTAAAAGTGTTTATTAAAATGTGTATGATTTTGTTCCAAATAATTTATGAAGAAGACATTTAATCAGTCATCTCTCTCTTCTGCTTCTAGATGTTTACTTTACCCTACTTCTTTTTTTTAAGGTTAAGAGTTTAGAATGGAAGAATAAGGAAAACCAGGAAAAGGGATTTTCATTTTTGTTTTCAAATTTTAAGAAATACTACTTACCTTCTATTTTCCCAAACATCTGTAAGGAGACCAGCTTGTATAACCCTATACTTGGTAAGTGTTAACACAGCTGATAAAGTCAGTAGTTTGTTGGGTTTTTTTTTTTCTAATAGAAAGTATAGCAAATATTTTTTTTTTTTTTTTGTCATGTTGACCGTAAAGAACATTCTTCAAAAGTATTTCTTATGAAAGAACATGTTATAGTTCCTGTTTGTGGTTTTCCGTTGTTTGTTGATGGAGGAACCTGACCCTTTCATTAGAGTCAATTTTGCTATATCAGCCTGCTGCAGGTATATTAAACATTCTTGTAAAACAATCCTTTCATGTGACCTCTGTTGTTCAGTTGTACTCTGAGAAACTACTGCTGCTGAGATAAAAGGTGTTAGTGTGCTGTTCTTCAGGGGGTCTCGTCTTTATCTGTACAGAATCAAAGTGTTTGGACCCTGTGGTGCTTCCTCATAGGTCAGACGAGGCAACGTTAGTTATGTTTTTGTGTTGGCTGTGTTTAGTCAAGAGCTTGCAGTAGAAGAGGAAGCTAGGGTTTAACACAATCTTTAAAGCTGATGGCGCTAGAATATATTGCTATAGAGAGCGGAATTTTGGGTGTTTGCTAAGCAAACTTAACTTGAGTTTTACTCACAGGTTTTTAGCCCGTTCTAAACTACAATCTTATTTGCAAATCTTGGTTTTGCTAGATCAGGTTTGCATGCACTCAGGCACTTGTTGTAAGCCAACAGAGTTCAAGACTTGTTTGCAAATGAAGACCATGTACCCAGGCTTTAAGCTGCTATGTCATTACTTAAATAATATGGACACCTCACTGCTCCTTTTACCTGTTGATGCAGCATCTCACAAGGATTAGCAGTGATCTCCAGGCACAATTTCATATTCTAAAATCAAGCTGTCAGGGAAGCTTGTTGAAAAGGTCTTAGTTTCTGCCAGTCCATATACATGTGTTTGGATTGTGGCTTGCTTCAGAGATGGATGTTTCAAAACCATGTTCTCCTGGGAAAGACAAAGTGGACCTTCGCATCTAGGGGAGAAGAGACAGTATAAATCCAGCCATAAGTAACATTAGAACAAGAGTTGTGTGAAGATACCGAAGAGGTTTGGTGATAAAATGGCTACAAGAGGCATGATAAGCAATGGTGAGAAAGCAGACCTACTGCTGCTTGATGTCCTTGAACAAAAATGTGGATATGGTATTTTTTCTTTCTATGAAGATCTTGATTGAGTCTTCCATAGAAGTGTTACTGTAGTCCTCTCTTCTGTGGACCACAATCAAGAAACTTCCAAGGCCTTAGTAAAGAAGAGGACATTGGAGAACAACAAGAAGAAATGGGCACCATAGATCTCCAAAACTCCTGTCAGTGCCTTAAACTGTGCAAAGTCAGCAACAGTGGCAAGGATTTGGGGAAGAATACAGTAATGAAAGCAACAGAAACATTGGTAAGTAGAATAGTCTTTTCTCTTCTAAGAAGTTCTTACTGGCATGCATCTTCCTACCCTATGTGAAAACAATCCTGTGCCTGTTCTGAACAAAATTGACAGCATTTAGGCAGAAAACAAGGCAAACTTGGTCAGAGCCTGATACTAAAAACAGTTCTTATGCTACTCTTGTAATGTTTAATTTAGGACAAGTCATGAGGTATAAATAACTGTAGTTCTAGTAAGCAAGTGTTGATACAGGGCTTTACTGGAGATAGTATATTGGATTGAGATTTTTTTTTTTTAATCCCCTTCTTTCTGTTAGGGCAGATTTTCAGAGAAGTATATTGGTTATAGTAACAGGCACCAAGCGTTCCAGATACAAGAAGCTAGTATTGTGTCTCTCCCAGATTCTTAAGTATTACAGGCTTAGAAGAGCCCTTGAGATTGTTTGTTTTGTTTTTTATCTGTTTAGATTCTGTAACTTTGTCTTTAGAAACTGTTTAGTAAGAACTACAGATATAGCAGTAAGATTCCAGGGACATTGTTTCTTCCATCATAGTAATGTGCCTTTCTGTATCATTTCTAAGCCTCAGGTGGGCTCCTTCATTTAAAAGGAAACAATAAAATGGGCTGTCCAACAGCTCTCTGCAGCTCTTCATTCCTTCTGAACCTTTACTGTCTTAAAAAGTAAATGTGGTCAAAAGGACAAGTGTCCACCACTATAGCTGTGTTTTTGCTAGCCTTTTCATTTTCTACCCTATGTATGTGTTCCACCACCTACAGCTTCCTGCTCTTTTTGGCACCAGCTCACATCTAGTTCCCAGAGAGGGAAGAGCATGGGGTGGGGAAAGCCCAAAACAAAGGAGAAATGGAAAGTTGGGGAAAAGGAATATTTCCTCTTCTGCTATTTGAGTCAACCTAATAAGGTTCTGTTTTGCTTTGGTTTTACTGTCAGTGTCCTCATCTGGAGCCTTGGCACCTACTTCCAAGATGGACCAAAATGTGAAAATACAAGAAATGTCTGAAGGAGGATACATTGGAGGAGAAGATGCAGCGCATAATACAGTTGAGAGGGAGGAGAGAGAGAATGTTCAGAGAGATTATCATGAAACTACAGAAGGAGAATGTGTGCTACCAATACATGTTTACTGCATGTCTTCTGGATGTCTTACCCTTTTGAAAATATGTCCAGTATTGCAGCCTTCACAGCCTGCTGAATGTTAATAGATACCAGAGATAACTGATTTTTGCGTCTTTAAATACTGTGCTACATGACGTTTGCTTTCTTTTTTTCGCTGTGCTGTTACACATGCTTCTGTTTCAGATACATTGATTTCTAATTTTCTTACTAACCTGCTGCTTTTGACAGAATGAAAACAATGTATTAATTTTTATTTGCAGTAAATAAACTCTTTGTAAGCTTTCAAAAAAGTGTTCTGTGCATTTGTTACTTAGGTAGATGGTATGCAAGAGTCAGTTTTACCTCTAAATGTAACTCAAAAGTTTTCTCTGGAAATATTCCTCAGTTTAAGCAGCATCATGATGAGTTTATGACTACTGTTGTATGTGACTGTTGAAAGGATGATACCCTCAATGCTGTTGCTGGATGTTGTGTTGTGCATTTGTAACATTTACAAGGAAACCTTTACAGCAGTCTGGCAGGTAGGCTGTATTCTCTTCAAATGCCTAAAAGTACATATGGCTGTCATATGTTAATTGCCTAGATAGCAGCTGATTATTTCTTTGCTGCTATCCAAATTTGTTCATCCTGGATTATGGTACCATAATGTGGCTGAAGTTTTGCTGGATTGTAGAATCATAGAATCATAGAATGTTAGGGGTTGGAAGGGACCTCTGGAGATGATAAAGTCCAACCCCTTAAAAAAAACTCTTGGTCTTGCATTTGGAAGATACAGCCAGGGAACAACTCTATATTCTTCAGCATGACTACTTTGCACATTCTTTGACTCCCACCATTCGTATCTTTGAACTGCCTTCTGGCCTGTAAAACCATGGAACGTCTCTCTTACTTATGTACTGCAGCCTATAGAAGAGCTGAGGCAGTGCTGAAATAACATCTTTGTCTGATCTGTCACTCTCCCTATCTGGATAGGACCATCACTTTCCATGCCTCCTTTTTGTTTTGTTTTTGGTTTGGTGTTTTTTTTGTGTGTGCTGTCACCAGATCAAAATCATGGTACTGAAACACCAGCAGCAGGGTGTGTTCTAGCAGCATGTGTCATAATCAGTCCTTAGATTTCCATCAATTTTTTGTAGTCTATTATATAGTCTATGTAGACTATTATATAGACTATTTTATAGTCTATTTTTTTTATAGTGGAGCAGATCTCATACTTGCCCTTCTTGAACTAGCAATAGAGTTGACACACCACTCTCAGAGAAACATCATTCACACCTGGAAGTTTTGCAGCTGCTTCAGATGGATGATTGGTATTGCAAAACTCTTCTGCACTCTGTCGTGGGCTGTGAAATCCAGAAATTACATTTTGCGGTATTGGAGTTGAATTGGGCCACTGATGTTTTTCCCTGCAGAAATATGCACTATGCACAGTTTTAAAACTGTCTGTCTGGAAGAGAACCAGAAGAGCTAAATGGTTCTGAACCATCATGTAGAACATGGGATGGGAAAAGTGGGATTGTAGGTTATAGACCCCAAATAACCACAGGTCCTGCCACTTGCATTGTCACTGGGCATCATTCATGACATTTCCTGCAAGCCAGCACAGAAGCTATTGCCAAAGAGATGTCTTTCACCCAAGTCATAGGGAGATGTGTGCTCTTGCTCTGCCAGCCAAGTCCAGCAAAATTAGCTAGTGCAGATGTGGTGTTGGGTGAAGCTGTGATACTCACATGGCTTTGGAGGAGGATTTTTCTCTCATCTATTTATCTTTCACCCATTGCAGGGCCAGAAGAGGCTGTGTTTATTGCAGCTATTATTAGAGTATGGTTTAAAACTGAAGCTCTCCCATTGTAGCCATGGTTAGATGTTGGGATCTGTATCAGTAAAGAATTGACAAGCCTTATTACTAATTATATTGCTTTATTGTGGATTGCTGCAGACCAACATAGAGATATTTCTAGAGGTGTGTTAGGAAATATGATGATGGGTTGCATCTGAACTGCGTCTGCTTTTCCCAGTAGCTTTGGTAGTCGGGGATAAGTGACATGTAGGACTCTCAAAAGGCTGTAAAATGGTGTGAATTACATAAATTGTTGCTTAGTAACTTAACTATAAACCAGTCTTAAAAATGAAGGAATCTGACAAGATCTTAATTGTATATGAAAATAGTGTTCTTGTATAGGCCATATTCTAGACCAGTTAATAAATCATTTTGCTGCTTAAAACTCCTTTGTAGTTTGCAATGAAAGTGTGAAGTACTGAGTTTGATTAAGTTTATCTTTAAATATTAAGTATAGCATTGCTTAAAAAAAGCTGAAAAAAAGATTGAAAGAAATGTTTACTTGTTTAGAAAAAAATAAAAGATGTAAGGCTGTATAAATCACTTTCAGATAAAAAAGGTTTTGCATAGCAGAAACAAGTTGCCATGTGTTGGACCAACAATACTGCCCATGTCCAGGAGAAAATGACAGCTTTTTACGTATTATAGTCATCTTGAAATTTTCTGTGTCACATTGGCACATCTTGGGATGAGTTGTGTAACAATGAATAAGAAAAAAATAGCACCTCTGAAAGTTCACATGTGTTGGTTATGGTTTTAGGATTTATTTTGTAGATAGAGCTTTTGATCTGCACATATTTTTAAGATGTTGTGTTTCCTTACAGATATACCACAAATGAGACCAAAGCCACACTATGTAATCGTTAAGAAGGATGCTGAAACCAATGAGGCAATATATTGCACAAAGGAACCTTTTATTAAGGCTCGTGTTATTGTCATTCGATGGTTGGTGTCTTTCTGGCTTGAGCCAAAACCTCATACAGGACCTCATATTCCTGGGATAGAAGGTGAAAATGTGCCAAAGAATATTCAGGTAATGTCAAATATTCAAAAAAGAGTTTGTTTTCGTGTTTTTGTCTTAATTGTTATGTTGGCAGCATGCAGTCATCCCATAATTATAACTATTGAAGAATTAAAGGAATTTCTAAACTATTTTTTTGCTCATGAATTAGCTTTAGAAGGACTCACTATGCTTCTTTTTTTCTTTTTTTCAAATTCTGCTATTTTGTTTTTAATCAGATAGATATAAGAAGCCTGAAATGCAGTGAATCCTATTTGGTTTTTCCCCCAAATTCTTTGTACTGTTTTAAACTGTTGTATAACTTACATTGTACAGTTCAATTGTTGTACTAAAGATGACCTATGGAATGTTCTTTCATTTTTGTTTCAGAGAGCAGCTGCCAGCATGGCTTCAAGGGAGGACAGCAAAAATGACAGTACTGATAAGCAGGAAAGAAATGCAGAGGCAGAACAATCTCATTCTAATACAAGTACTCTAACAGAGAGAGAACCAAGTTCTTCCAGCCTCTGCAGTATTGATGAAGAACATTTAACTGATATTGAAATTGTCCGGAAAGTATTTTCTTCTAAAAGAAGCAATGTTAATTTTCTAACTGAGATTTTTCGACAGGTAAAGAACCCTCTTTAGAATTTAAGAATCATGATTATTTTACTGTAAATGATAATTATGTCATGGTTTTCTTTCAAGAGCATTTGCTAAATAGAACACTATGTAAATATACAATTTTTTTCTGTTATCTTGCCTTTAAGATTTTAGAAATGAAAAGTTAAAATTGTGAAATATTTTCTGTGTAGAGTATACCTGGTTCCTGTTTTTTATAATTTTATTTCTGTAATAACTAGTTCAACAACATTTAACTTGGACTTAAAGTTCCCCATAGACAAGACTGTTTGATCTTTTCATACATCGACCCTGTAGCTATTAGAGCTGTCGCGGTCCGGGCGCCAGCGTCCGTGCCGCCTCCCAGAAGGAAAGAGGATTGAGGGCAAGGCGAGATACTACCCCAACAAGCTCGTAGGCAACCACGGAGGTAATTAGTATTTAACAGGTTTATTACCACATATATTCACATAAAACCATATGTACTCTATGGAGATATTACGATATCAAAGGACGCCACGCCCACCCACTCACTCCCCCGTAGTCAGCCTGGTGTGGTGTGGTGCGTGCGTGTGTGTATGTTGGTTTCTATCCTTCTCCGGCATATGACGATGGTGAGGTCAACGACGCTCGGCCAGCAGACTCGGCAGTAGCATGCGACTTATTCAGTGTGGCGCTAGTTTGGAATGGCATGGCTTCGTCAGTGTGGCGCTAGTTTGGAATGGCGCAGCTTCGTCAGTGTGGCGCTAGTTTGGAATGGCACAGCTTCTTCAGTGTGGCGCTAGTTTGGAGTTGCGCGGCTTATTCAGTATGGCGCTAGTTTGGAATGGCACGGCTTCTTTCTGCAACACTCCCAGCTTGGGGCGGCAGGTTTCTTTGGCGTGGTGCCCCCAGCTTGGGGCAGCACCAGCAACAGCTTCTTGCTGTAATTTCTGCAATGCTCTGCCTTGGAGCGGCAGGTTTCTTTGGTGTGGTGCCCCCTGGATTGGGCAGCACCAGCAACAGCTTCTTGCTGTAATTTCTTTTTGGTTTAGGCGCAGGGTCTCAACTTGGAGCAGCGCCAGTGACGTGGGGCAGGCAGCAGCTTGGCTTGGTGCCACTCCCCCAACGTCGGTTTTTCCCCTCCTCCGCCGTGCTCGGGTTCAGGCTTCCCCGGCAGTGGGAGGCATTTAGGATTCTTAGAGTATCAAGTTTCTTTAAGAGGCAGCTCCATGCACTGCTTCCCTCCTTTAAACAGTGAGGCAGCAGCTTTCCCTCCCCCACCTCTGGCTCCAAACCTTTCTGTGTTTAAACTTGGCACAGTTCCAGAAGTGGCTAGCGGTGGCATTGGGGGGCATCTGCTCTTATGCTGGCAGCTCCTTCAGCTGCTTCGGGGCTGCTCAAAATCTTAGAGCGGCACAGCAGTTTTCCCCCTCCTCTCCCCAAGGCTACATGGCCCGGGGAGGGAACTTGGCAGCAGCGATGCCTTCCTCCCTGCAGGATGCAGTGGAAAGAGAGGGGGTTTGTTTTCTTTTGAGCTTTTATATCTTGCTGTGTCTGATATCACTTCCAGCTTCTGGAAGATTCCCTGATGATTCATGGGAGTTGTAGCTCTTTTTAGCTGACTTAAAAAGACATGTCAAAATATGGGTCCTTTTACCACATCAGGCCACACCTGGAGTACTGGATCCAGTTCTGGGCTCCTCAGTAAAAGAGAGATATGGAACTACTGGAGAGAGTCCAGCAAAGGGCCATGAAGATGATTAAATATATATTTCTCACATATATGGTGAGCTGGCTGAAAGAGCTGGGACTGTTCAGCTTGGAGAAAAGGAGGCTCAGAGAGGACCTTATCAATGTATATAAACACCCAAAGAGACGATGCAACGAGGATGGAGCCAGCCTCTTTTCAGTGGTGCCCACTGACAGGACCAGACGCAATGGGCACAAACTGAAACACAGGAGGTTCCATCTGAATGTTGAGATACACTTTTTTATTATGAGGGTGCCTGAGCATTGGCATAGGTTGCCCACAGAGGTTGTGGCCCTCCTTGGAGATATTCAAAAGTTGTCTGGGCATAATCCTAGGCAACCACTTCTAAATGACAGTACTTGAGCTGGGATGTTGGACCAGACAACCATCAGAGGTGCCTCTCAACCCCAAATATTCTGTGATTCTGTGAACAAGCAACTTTTGGTCTCTATCAGAAAAGGATGCAGAACTTTTGCTTTGATTTTTCTAAAGTCAAGCTCATGTTCTTTGAATGGATAACATCTTACTCGGTTATACAAAACATATGCTGGATTTGGTTCTTTATCAGGAATGTAAAGAAGAAAAAGAACTGCAGAAACTGAGTATCCTTATTCATCTGTGATACTAACAGCACAGAATGAAACACCCACTGGGGTTGCCCATCTGTTAACAATGGAGCTCAGTCATTTGAGGGAGAAGGACTATCAGTACAAACACTGAAAATAATGTATGTAGTGGGTCATCTGTGTCAGTGGACACAATAGCAGAGGTTGCTTCAGTGGTGGGTCACCAGTGGCTAGGCTGAGAATGTGTTCTATCCAGGCTTGAAATAGCCTTTATCATTTTTCCAATTCAGGGACAGCTGAGTCTAGCTGCCTTCAAAAAGCTTAAGTATAATCAGTAGCTTATTTACTAAGAAAGGAATCTACTAATCTAGTTTTCTTACCATGCTTTTCAAGGCTAGCAGTCCTGGTGCTTAAAATTCAGCGTCACAAATGGATTTCCTTTTTTCTTACAACAAAGTTTATTACATGGTATTGATGAAGCTTGCATTATTGGTATTTATTTGCAATATTTTTAGAGGTGCCTAAGAAATAGGAATATCTCAGTGTCATGAATTGCAGCTCATATTGCATATCCTAAAGACAAAAGCAGTCACAGTAATTAAAAATATCAACTTTAAGTAAGGATTATGCTCATAGTAACTCTTTTGTTTTGCTGTTAATTAGGGGAATATAACACAACCAATATTTTCTCCAAAGGAAAAAGCAAATCATTTAAACAAAATCAACCAAAAAATGAATAAAAATTGATCATTTATAATAACAGCAAAAGTTCAATTTTATGGCTTTTATTGGCAGCAACGTATGTCATTGTCACTCTCACATACAAGAAAAGAATGAGTCTGATGATCTTATATTAGGATATGGATATCAATAATTTTAATTGCTTGGGTTGCTACAACAATAGTTTTTCCACAGATAGTTCAAGTAAATAACAACACATTCTCCTTCCCAAATAAAACTACACATTTAGATAAAAAAATCACATCCTTTTTTTGGCTGGAACCTGTATTAAATTAAGATGTGACACATTCAATGTAAAAAATGAGATTATTGATAGAGAGGATCTTAAGTGATCCCTATGTGCAAAAATAAGAATTATGAAACAGGTGCATAAGCCTTACACTATTACCTGTTATTATTGTTATTTTTTCAATGGAATAGTTTAGCAATATTTCCAGTCAATTATATTAACTCTATAATGTAAATATGTATAACATACATAAAAGCCTGTCAAAACAAGATTAAATATTTATTGTTTTTAATAAAGCACCTTTAAACAGGTGCTCATGGCCTATATAAATTGTGATTAAGCACAAGAAAGACATAATTAAAACGTCCTCACTGTTGCTAAAAAAAAAAATCCAAAGTTGCAATGAAAAGAGATGAGAAGGAAGGATATTAAACACAGATCTAGAGGTAATCTTAGTAAATTCCGTTTTGAACTCACATTTTATATGCAGTAGGAAAGAGCTTAAGGTTCTGATTATACTTAGTGCTTAAGCACCTGTTTAATTCCTGTGAAGCCAACAGGAGTTGAACATGTGCTTCTCTAAGGCCAGACAAGCACACACACGCACTTTGACAAGTCAAAGCCTGTATGAACATATTCCTGTTGATCTTTTAGAGCACTCCTGAGATAGCAACATGATGGAGACTCAGTCTGGAGCAGTTGTCTGCATTCACAGTGTAGCTCTAGGATGTTCCATGTTGTGGTGGGTTAACCTTGGCTGAGCGTCAGGAGCCCACCAAGCTGCTCTGTCACCCTTCCCTTTTCCTCTCCCTCCTCAGCAAAGAAAAAGGTGAAGGAAAATAAGATGGGAAAACAAAACCCTTGTGGGTAAAACAAGAGCAGTTTACTGATAACAAAGCAAGCAAAGCAAA
>JAVSBS010004239.1:0-39460 GCA_033124195.1 Coracias cyanogaster | reverse complement strand
GCTTCTGGAAGATTCCCTGATGATTCATGGGAGTTGTAGTTCTTTTTAGCTGACTTAAAAAGACATTTTAAAGTAATGGGTCGGTTTATCACAAGAGCTAACAACCAAGCATATTAAAATAAGACTTCTGTAGGAGTCTGCAGCTGTTAAAGACCTTACCTTGGGTAGTGTTCATCGGAAGAGTGGGACAGATAGCTATAGAAGGTAACAGCTTCTGCTTCTGACTTTACTGCAACCAGAAGTGTTAGCTGAGCACACTCAAAATAGTTTTTCTCAACTGGGAACTATTAAACAAATTTAGACTGAGAACATATGCCAGAATATGGAGTATTTATTTATAATGTGAAAATATATAGCTTTGATTTCCATGTGGGCGAATAGAACAAGATAGACTTTCATTATGCCTCGTGCTGTAGGTCAAAAGAAGAAAATATTTTTCTGAATAATGGTAAAGAAAAATTTGAATTGAAATGCATGACACTAACAGCTTTAAACAGTAGAAAATTGAACATTTTAAAACTCTGGTATATTTGGGTGAAATTACTATTTCCATATGAAACAAATACATGTCAGAAGCTTATCCACATCCAATGCGTTGAAAAGCATGGTCACGTTATTAAAGGAGGTAAGTTACCTGAATTCAGCTGTAGCTCAAGATTTACCGAGTTTGAGACATTGAATGTAGAGTCTAGTTATTGATGGTCTATTTAAAAACTGCCCCCCGCTAGTGAAAGGGACAGCAAAGGCAATTCTCTTCTTCTTTTCATAAGGCATTCTGTAGTTTATATAGGTTATTTGGACTTCATGTGTCATTGCGAGGTCTCATCTAAGTCATTGTTTACCCAGAAATTTTCAGTTTAAGTTCATTTCTAATACGCCAGATGTTTGTAATGTTTCTAAAACAGTAGGGCTGTTAGTCCAGTCAGGAGGAGGTTTCAGTTGTACTGAATGGTGGCAAGATTGTCTGGAGAAAAAAAAATTTATTTGTTTTAGACTCCAGAATACAAAAAATGTATATGAGCTTGTAGAAGACTGTTAGACTTGATGAATGATAGTGTGTGATCGATGAACTTGTCAGTTGAATTCTAAAATACACAGCAAAATTCTTCTTAGTGTGATATTGGTGTGAAATCTCTATTTCCAGAGAGAATATGTACTGCTTGTGTCAACTGGGCAATCCTTAAAGACAGGGGCAATGAGTTCCCAACATTCACACCAAGGACTCCATAAACTACGTGCTAGTATAGTTTATCCGTTCTTTTTAAAGTAGACCATCATGGTCTTTGGTAAATATATTTATAGTTAGTTAAAACCTGACTAATGTTAAAAATTTCTGATCTGTGACTAATTATTACCAGTGCAGCAGATACAGAAACCCTCCTGAAGAGGGCACTGACCAGCCATCACACTGACTCAAATGCATGACTTTTTGAAACAATCATGAAGTCTTTTCAAGGAGTCATTTGTTTTAAGGATACTGTTTTGTAAATCTCATGCAGCTAAAAAGAAGACATGTGGCTATCAGTAATGTGTATCACTTGACTTTTTCTTAGTCATTTAGAACGATTTAACTCCGCTCTTCCAAATCCTCTGAATGAAAGATGTTGTAGTAGAAACTTCTGCTCATTTATTTGGCATACTTTTGATTAGTGTTTGGGTCTGAATTTCAGCAGGCTATGTGCTATGTGCCTGTATGGATTCTCATAACACTCTCTTTGACAGTGAAGTTTTCAAAGTACTTTCTTGACAAGTTTTCTTGTTAAAACATTTTTTTTATCTTTTCAGTTTACAGATGAATAAAGTGAGCAAACATTTAAGTTTAGGAGTAGGTTATTTGTTAAGATCCTACAGTGGCTGTATTTCCCCCCCCCCCTTATCCCTTAGAACCTGTAAATTATAGAATCCAACTTAATTTCAAGTATTGTAACTGGTTTTTTGTTTGTTTCTTTTTCTGTTCACAGGCTTTTCTGTTGCCGATATGTGAAGCAGCTGCCATGAGAAAAGTGGTAAAAGTTTATCAGGAATGGATTCAGCAGGAAGACAAGCCTTTGTTTATGAAAGAACCTGAAGAAATAATGCAGTGCACAACTGTAGATTGTGATGAAAATGTTGTTGACCACAATTCATCAGAGAAAGCAAAAGAAAGAGAAGAGGTAAAACATTTTTGGTTAATATTTGGGCATTTTTTTGATATGCTAGTAGACAGAGAAGTGTCCTCCTCAACCGATTATGTGTGATCTAATTTAATGTCAGAGTATCTGGTGGGGAAAAACACTGGTAATTAAACAGTGCATGAATGGGCTACCAGTTCGATCCATTATCTGTAGATTTTTAATGTGGTTAGTTTAACTGAGTATTTCATATAGCTTTCTGAACTATTTTCAATATGTGGATTATACAGTATGTAAACTTTCAGCAGTGTAAAAATTATATACAAATAAAAGGATGAAAAAAATAGTAATTTCATCCAGATATGTTAAAATAGTTACTACAAATGTCTTAAAATATAATCGTGTTTTAAGATGCATTTTAAACATCTGTCTGCCATTGTTTGTTATTTAATATGTATTATAGCCTTTTTCCTTTAGTATAAAACCAAATACCTGTCTACAAATCTATGGGATTTTAAGAAAAAAATTTTTTCAGGAAAAAGGGATAAACTCCAGTCATGTCAGAAATTCGAACTGGGCAAGAAATGGTTGTTATGAAGAGACTTTGCATAAAATGACCGAAACTGATACAGAAGAGCAAAATGTACGAGCTGGAGTGCAGTCAGTGTTGCAGGTATGAAGTAGACTTGATATATAATTTTCATCCTAGTAATAAGGCTCTTGTTATCAGTACATGAAGAGTGGAATATGATGCAATACTCCTCCAAGGGAATCCCAGCCTCCTTCAAAGCATCTCTGAATTTAAAAAATAATTTTATATTTAGAAAGTATGGTGATAGTGTTAGAATAAAGACAGTGGTTCACTATATCTTTATTGACCTTTAGTAGGACATTGTATGCATGCGTTGACAGGAAAAAGATGTTTTAATTTTGCATCAGGACATGCATTCTGCTCTGCATCATATCACAAAAAAAAATAGTTCTCATGTGGGTTCCACATCTTCAAATTATTCTAATTAAGTGTTCAGTGAGAGTGCTTAGAAACTTTATTATTTTAAGCTATTAGTCACCACACACAAAACATGTGGTTTTCCTAATCTGAATAATAATAATTTAATAATAAGGTGTATAGGGATATTTTCTCATTTTTATCTGAATGACAGATTGTATGAGTACATAAGCGTTTGAAAAGTTTGATCAGACACCACAACTCTGTACTTCAACTATACCCTTAAGGAATGGGAGAGTTGCTGAAGTTCCCTAATAGAAGTTTTCTAACTGCTTCTAGGAAATCTGGTGGTGTAGAAGTTGTGTTCATTTCAAATGTTCAGCAAAAGGCTTCACAGAAGTTGAAGATAAAGAAAATTCAGCTGTGTATATTTTTAAGGTCTTTGAAATACTGTTAAGATAATATAAAATGTGTGCATTTTATGTATAATGTTTGCATGCACATACATACATGTAGATTTGGATATGGATATGACTCTAGCCTCCATAATATTATTTTATCCAGAAGAAAACTGATTCTTAAGAAAATAAAATAGGCATATGCATTTGCTACTCCACTGTGTGCGCTTTTACTATGGGTGGCCATGCCAATTACAAGTTATTATTTTTACCACAGCTTCAATGACTTTCTAAATAGGATTTCCTATTGTGCTGTACACTGTTATATGTAGAAATAAGCTTTGTAATGGAAAACACTTTTAAATTCAAATGCGTTACAGTAATTTAAGCTTCATAATATTTGCGTAAAATGACTATTTAGAATATGAATTGTTTCTGAGAAAAGAAACAGTGAAGTATTTTTATCTGTTTGCAATGTATTACTAAGGTTTACACATCTGAGAATGTCTGGGAGATTCTTCATGTTGAAGATTTTTAAACAATGGTTCATTTTACCAGCAAATAAGGTTTTTGACCTGCAGTGGAGTCGAGACATCTTTCTAACCCAGTACCATGTCTGAATTTGAGAGGTTTCCTGACCTGGAACCTCATTGGCGTTTTCTGGGAATCAAGAATCCAAGACTTCTGTCTTGAGTTTTCTTCCCATTTAATTCTTGCATAGACATATTTCTAAGCACTTAGAGTAGGATAGGTTCAGGAGTTGCAGCTAGTGAATGTAAAGCTGCATACTAATAGTTTTTAATTGTGAAAAGCTCTTAGTAGAAGGAAATTAGAGCTGCAGAACCAATTATTTCCTGTATGTGTGGATTAAGAAAGACAAATTAAAAAGTAATTGAAGTCTCAGGCTCACTGTGATTCAAATGCTTCCTAAGCTTACATAAAAGTGTAACAACACTTCAGTAGTAGCTTCTGTAACTCCCACAGTGTCCTTGCCTACTTTGTTTTCATCATTTTCATTCTGAAAGCCCTAATTCACAGTCCGCTGAAGTCACCCACTTTGGAGAAGGTGTCCTGTTTCCTACTTTTGGTAAGCCTGACTGATCACAGTGAGATGAACACTTCAGTTTCCCAAAACACAGTACAGGCCTTGTCATGCTGAAGCACACACCGTGCGCCAGAACTATTTCAAGTAGTTTAGCATATATTATACTAGTCAGTTGCTGGCTTACAGGTGAAACTTCTGTGCAGTGGACTTCTTTACTGGGATATTGTTGTCCGTCATATTGATATAGTTGTATTGAGTAGTTTGTTGTACCATATGTCTATGAGAGGAAAAAAAAAAAAGTTTTGTGGAAAAAAATGGGAAAAAAAATCAATCTTATTGTTGCCTTATCATCACGTCAACCTAACTTATGTTTAAATATATACTTCTGGCTGCATATGCAGCCTTTTCTGTTAATCAACTGATTTTCTCTTCCTAGTTACTATCAATTGCTGAAAACATCGAAGTGCTTCCAGCTCATAACATCCATGCTTTTCTGCTTACAGGTTTTTATAATAAATTCTTCAAATATATTCTTTCTTGAACCTGCAAATGAAATTAAAGCTCTGCTGGATGAACACACTGATATGTGTAAACGCATTCTTAATATCTACCGTCACATGGTAGTCCAAGTGACTATGGACAAGAAGACATGGTAAAACACTAATGCTTTTTTGTTAGATTACTAGATCACAAGATAAATGTGAAAATTTACTTTGTAGTAAACACAATAAAATGGTATTGACTGTGTGAACCAGTGTTTCTGAAACAGTAAATGTATGGATTTTAATATCACAGACAACTTACCTAGGGAAAGAGGCTATCTGCTCTGTTAAAGACAGCAGTAAGCACTTAGTTAGCTTGAGGCAGCTTAGCCTTCAGTGGAAAAAGCAGCTAGGATATACAGACTACGATTAATGAGCAGAGCTACCAATGTCATTTTTCCAGGGCATTTTGCTCATATGTCAGCATGCTAAAATATGAAAGTATATATGAAGCTTAGCAGCCTCATTTAAAAATAAACAAAAAAACTTCTCAGATAAGCATGGATAACTATTATAATCAGATGTGGAGTTGCTTTTGATCTGTAATTGTGTACGGGAGTCTGGGTTCTGTTTAACTTTTCCCTTTCTAGTGCTTAAGCTGCCTAGCAGGTACAAGGGTCCCTGCTTTCAGATTCATTTCTGTTATTTCCTCCTCTCCTTTAAATAGCTGTCTGTAATGAGGTCATATATTGCAAGAAAGCAGTAGCAAGGGGATTTCAAATGGCTGATTTACTCCATCTTAACTTTACTTGCATTCAATCTGTCTCTAGTATTTCGTGAACTCTGAGTAAGTGGAGCTGCCATTACATGTCGTGTGAGGCTTATGTCCCCCTCTTGTGAGGGCATAAGGAGTCAGTTCAAGGCTAGTCACTGGGAAATTTGGGAGTAATAATAAAAAGCAGATTCTCCTAGATTAGTATTTTCTGCCCCAGTTTCAAATTACTGTAAAATCATTCTAGACTGTGATGGCAAAGATTGTGCTACACAAAATAGTTGATGAAGTATACTAATGATAACATTGCCCAAACCTGTCATTCATACAAAAAAAAAAAAGTAAAAGCTCCGATTGGAAATATAATTAAAACTTTGCCTGTAATTTCAAACCATTGAAGATGATAGGACTTGAATCACCTGGCAGAAGATGTTAGAGGGTGATGGGGAATCCTCACTCTCAAGTGTGAAAAGAAGATTGGAGTAATTTGGTTTGCAACAACCAAGTTAGGCTGTTTGTAATCACAATGTCCTGTTTGGAAAGTGTTTGAGTAAATCAGACTTTGTTATTGTCTTTAAAAGTATCCTGATATATAAACAAGTATAACAAAACAGTGACTCTAAGTTTAATACTGTTTTGCAGGGAACAGATGCTACTTGTGCTGCTCAGGGTTACTGAATCTGTGCTGAAAATACCACCTCAAACTTTCTTGCAGTATCAAGGAAGAAAAAACTCCACATTAGCTGGAAGACTTGCAGGACCTCTTTTCCAGGCAATTAAACATGAATTCACTTTGATTAATAGAGCTTAATTTTGATGAAGAGATTAGATGCAACAACCACTGTTGGGTGATTTGTCATCTTAAATGATTGATGATGCTACCTGGATAATGTGAATGGTTTGGGTTATTTGTTACATTTGTAACAGACAGAAGTTACATTTGTTACTTTCTGTCCTATATTTAATGACACCGTGACAACAGTTTTTTGAGTACTATGAAATGAAAAATTTGCTGTCCCTTAGTACAGTTGGGATGACTGGCAATGCATGCAATTTTAGCCTGCTTCCATTGCAATATTAGCTCAGGTCAGCACAAAATCTTCTGTACCATCCATGCCCATTGATTTTTTTATTCCTTACAGTAAGCTGTAGCAGATCCTTTTAAAGTTTATAGTTGCAGATTGCTGTTGTGGCGGCTTCTCTGTAAGCAGGATCTGTAAAGTCTCTAGATTCTTTAGTAGGAAAAAAAGAATACACAAGATACAAATGTGATGAGAACTAATTGAGAACAGTATTACAAAACCCTTTGGCAAGACTTTTAAAACACTGAAAGATCTTTCATGAGTCAAACCAGTTATTCCTGTGTCTAAGTCAGAAGCCCATGTTAACATAACACTTGATAATTAATTAAAAGTCTGTATGTACTGGTGACAAGAAGAGTGTCAGGACTACACAGACGTTTCTTTGGCAGTTAGAAGCTTCCTTTTAAGCAGTAACATTTGAATGTTAACATCTTGTGTTCAGAACCCAACTTTTCTCACTTTATTCTTTTAGACTCTTATAGTAGCTTGGATCAAAGCAAATCTAAATGTGTACATCTCTCGAGAACTTTGGGATGACTTGCTCTCTGTAATGTCATCACTGACATACTGGGAAGAGCTGGCCACTGAGTGGTCACTGACAATGGAGACACTAACTAAAGTATTAGCTAGAAACTTGTACAGCCTGGACCTCAGTGACCTGCCGTTGGATAAATTAAGTGAGCAGAAGCAGAAAAAGCACAAAGGCAAAGGTAAGACAACACTGCGTACACATAATTTGAATTTGAGGGGGGGTAATGTGTTGAGCAGTGTAATTTTGGTCTAGCCTTTTTAGTATACCTAACTAGGCATCTCTATCACCTGAAATAATCCAGTTTCTTTAAGATAAGGCTGCTTTTTAGAATCTCCATGAAATCCTCACATTAAGGTACAGTCCTGCAAATAGGCATATATGGAATGTAGTTCTTAAAAGAGTGTTGAATTTCACGTAAAATGTTACATTGTAGTGAGTGATTCCTTTCTCTTTCTATCAAAGCAATTAAGTAGTTGAGTCCCACTCATAACTTCTTGAAAATAACAAAGATTACACGTATGGTGAAAAGTAGCTAGCTAGCAAGTGGCTGTTGTAAGCACAATTGGAGTATTGATCCTGAAATCTAATGAATGTTGTTCAAAGATTAAATGCAAGGTAAACATAGTTTTGTTTGGGTACTAATTCATTACAAAGCCATGATGAAGACAGGTTTTGTCAAAGTGACCTTGTTGTACTATCAAAAAGAAAGGGTGCTTTTAATAATCCGGACAAATGGTACCAGTTTTAAAACTGATTCCTAAACAATGCAGGAAACACTCTGTAGGACAAAATATGGGCAGAGAGGAGGTGGCTGCTTGCTTATAATGATACAGTGCTGGAATTGGTGAGGGACAGGAAGTCTGTCCTCCTGGATAGAGGGCTGGATTGAGAGATGCAAAACCTGGATTCTCTTCCCAGATCAGAACCTGACTTTCTGCATGTCTTTCTGCAGACCATGCATTTTTTTTCCCTATACTATACAGATTTCTTACTTTTCTTGCAAAAGACACAATTTTTTTAAAAAAAAGTTATTTAAATATCAGCTTAAAAAACTTGGAATTATTTTTATCACCCATACAGAGCCACATGAGAAGAGTTTATGTTAGCCTTCAGTAATAGAGTTCCAGAGAAAGCCTCCATTGTTAAATGTGAGTTGCAGAGTTAAATCCAGCTTTGAGAGTAATAAATACCATTCAAATTATGCCAAATTTCTTTGGCCTTGTTCATTTGCTAATAATAATGAACATGATGTACTAGGGCTCACTTTCCAAGAAGATGCCCTTTTAATGATTCTAATTGTTCATCAGATATAATTCTAGATTATATGAGTTCAGTGTGGATAAGGAAATACATTGCAAATATTCTTTAGTTCCCTTTTTTTTACATACTGTTGTTTCTGATAGCTCCTCATATGAGCTTTTTTTACTTATGTCAAATCAGAATTTGTTCTATCTTTTCTTAATCTTAGTATTTATTTGCAAATTTCCAAAGAGCCTTGTTCTCTGAGCCCATAATCCCATTTTTTGCTTTTGCATTTTGTGTTCAAATTTTTTATCATCTTTATTTCATGTTCCTCCAATGTCATGAAATTATTTGGAAAAAACACCACCATTTTAATGATCTGTAGTGTTATGATTTTGTATGTCTTTTCTAACAGGATCAGCAAAGTATAGTTACACATTTTATCAGGCTACAACCCCTGTAAACCTGTTTTCTTGTGGATTTGCACTTGATTGGTCAGAAAAGAAAATCACATTAGTTTAACAGCACCAACATTTCTGAAAATTTTTTAATATCCCTCAGTGGTAATGCTGGCTGAATGGGTTTATATACTTAAAAACCAGTAATGAGCTGTTTAGTTTTTGAAATCATGCTTGCTTTGATAATGTAATTTATTCTGCCCAGCTTTAAAACTCTGAAAGAGCACAACTGCATGTATCTGTTGATATCAGAATAGAAGTGAATTGATTTGCAATTCTTTTTTTTTTCAGGAGTTGGCCATGAATTCCCAAAATCTTCTGTTGATAAGTCCTTTTCTAGAGGCTGGAGTCGTGATCAGCCTGGGCAGGCACCAATGAGACAACGCAGTGCTACAACCACTGGCTCCCCAGGAACAGAAAAGGCAAGAAGCATCGTACGGCAGAAAACAGTTGGTACGTATCTGTAAAGGCTAAAGTGACATTTGAGGAAAGGATAAGGAATTAGTAACTGAGTTTTGTAGCAACATGGATAACTTCTTTCCATGAAAGTATACTATCTATAATGATAAGTTAAATGTGTGAATTATGCAGCCTTTTTTGTTTTGAGGGTAGCTGAATACCTTGTGCTTACTAGAATTACAGTTACTGCAAATGAAAGTAATGCAGTTGAAGTACAAATTTGCAATGAGTTTGATCGCATGCTGAAGCTGGATTGGAAATAATACTGTTATATGCATATGAAAGAGAAAAAAGCTGTAATGGTTTGAGCAATGGTATAGATAAGTGGGTAATAGAAGGCTTTTAAAGTATGTGTTTTTCATAAACTGTGCACAGAATAGGTTGAGAATTTTCCAACTGTGCAAAGAAAAGTGTGAGAAATATGTGTATGTCTGCATAGCTGCTAAAACATGTTGGTTTTTACTATGCCCTGAATCTTGCGTTAATGAAAGATTGGCACAGATGTGTCTGATTCTCCATTTCTGAAGTTGTCTATTTCTCAACTTAATTACTTGCAGATACTCTTTCCTGTGCTAGAAATAAGTGATATGAAACAGTGCTCTAGCTGGATTGCTCAAAAGAAGACTCATTTATGTTTGCATGATTTGCTTAGAATATCTTAACATGAACCGGACTACAAATTTCTTTACTCTTTGTCTCATCTTGATGATCTCAGTACTACCCTGATGTGAAATTACGCTGATTTTACTTTTTTATTTGAAAGATAAACTTTTCAAGGAATATACCTTCCTGTTTTTACAGTCTCTGTAGTAGTAGTGGCTTTGCTCATTGTGTATTGTTGCATCACAGATACTTGTTGGAAGCAGATACATTCTAACACAGTTCTAGAAACTGTGAATGCAAATTGGCAGTTGAGTACATAATTGTGTTAGCCTTTCACAAGTTAACATTTTTTTTATTTTTCCAAAAATATTTGCAATTCATTTTTTATATCATAGAGGTTATTTAGACTTTATCTGAGTATTCTTCAAAATTCTCCATTTAAAAATTAGTTTTCTCATAAGGCTTTTGTTGGTGTGGCAGAGTTAATTGTTCTCTAAGTAGTACAGACACATGAGAAAATGAAGTCACTACTCCAAAATTTCCAGTCTTTTATGCATTCAAATGCTACACAGCTTTTTGTATTTCTTATGCTGGCAGCACTTAGTTTAACTAAAGTTTTCCATATGAGTCACAGATACTTTAAACGCAATTTCTGCTTCACTGTGAGTAGTCTGTGATTAACTGTTGGCAGTGAGTTTGTTTTAAATCTTAATAGTTTTAACAAGGTAAAGTTCACGTTAAAATTTCTCATTCCCAAATTGTTAATATTTCAGACACTCTGTCAGAAGGCTATGTGGTTTGGTCAATGTATTAATGGTTTTGTTTTGCTGCTCTTTGGAAGATGACTATTTATATGATGTTAGCCCTAAAATGACTGAAATTTATCCTAATCAAGCTATATATTGACCCAGTTAGCAGCAAACTAATCTGATTTTGGTTTCACTGTACTTTAGCTTCCATTGTTTTGTTCCTTTCCTCCAATTATCTTACATATTTGATATTAATAAGCCATGTTCATATTATTGTAACCAGTGGAAAATTCAGCTCTGTTCATGTTGTAGAATACTATCTGTGGACAAGCATCACAGCATTAGTAGGATTACTTTAAAAGTTGAAAAACCTAAAAAGAGTTGCCAGAGCTAAAATCCTGAGTTTTTTTTAAATGTTAATGTAGAATATATTACAAAAGCATGTGTCTTGTCTGCAGTTGCTTGTTATTGTCTCTCAGGTCTGCTAAGAGAGCTGTCAGATGCTTCTTAATCTGTTCCAGTTAACACAAGGTCACATAATAAAAAACCCTCTAGTTTATGGTCACAATAATTACAAATTTATATGGACCATTTTACTGGTCAGATCTTCTAATTCAGTTTAACATTGGCTCCACAAGCTAAGTCTGGAATTGAGTCAGACCTCAGATGTGTTGCATGATATCTGATATGTAGTATATTTCCTTTAATTGTGAGTAATATACTCTTTATATCTGAGTAGGGGGTATGTGCATGTTTAATATTTTATGGTAAGAGGAAGCCGGGTTTTCTTTTTCATCTGTTTTATGTTGTACACATTTTGTGTACATCTGTGCATCTCTATTTTTTGAGCCATCCTCATGCCAGCACACATTTATTGCCGCACCAAATTTGCGTGTGTGTGTTACTCAAATAAAAATCACAGCTTTTCTGATATGCAGTGTGTACATTTTTAGCCTGAACTTATGTAAAGTAATTTTTGGAAAGGGGCCTTTAAACATGATGTGCATATGGGTTGAAAAATCTTCTATAGGCCTAGATAAAGAATTTGTGGCTTAGGCAGCAGATTCTAGTCCTATAAAAACATCAGAACAGAAAGTGTTTCTAATCTATTGTTCTGCTTTTGTCTGTAGACAACAATGGAAGGTTATAAACTGTCAAATATCTAGTCCACATTCTGGTGTTATCTGCCACTAATTAACTACTTAATTGCATATGACACATATTATCTGAAGTAATAATTCACTGAGATCACATGTTCCTTTTGCAGTTAATTTTGCTTTCAATAATAATAGTACACTGCAATTTTTCCTTCAAAAGTTTCCATAAAATTTCCACCTTCCAAATTGTAAATGGGTTGTTCTGCACCCCCTTGCTAGTATCAATGTAATATGGTAGAAAAAATCCAGACAAATTACAAGGGACACTTTATTTGTGTGAAGATTTGTAATCAACACATTATCCAGTCTCAAAAGCTTGGTTTATTTAGAATCATAGAATCATTTAAGTTGGAAAAGACCTGTAAGATTTACTATGTAGCTTGTTATTTTTTCTCTTGCCTACATTTGTGTTAAGATGCATAATGATGAATGTAATGCATCTAACTATCACTGTATCCTGAATTCTATTATCAGATCTCTTAAAGAGATATTAAAGCCTCACGCATAATTGCTGTTGGTTTTTGGGTTTTTGGTTTTGTTTTTTAAATTATTTCTATCTTAAAAAACTAAGTTTAATAGGGAAGGGCTTCAGTCTTAAAATGTCTTTCTGAATTGTTCTTTCAAACTGATGTTGAGTCCTTTTAAGTTGTGCTGCATTTGTGAAATGTGTTTTCTGCTCTACTTACATTCTCCTACCCAAGTTATCTGCATGTTGCTATTAGGGACAATTCTTTAAGCTGATTTAGGAATGTGATGTGCTCAACTTTCACTGCACTCTATTCGTGTACTTCTGATTCCCATACAGATCAGGAGCACTAAGATTCCAAGTCTATATATATTATGTTGGTTTGAAAATATATATAGAAAAGTTCAAAGACTGATTAAACATTGTAATGACAATATTTCTGTAGGATTCACTGAAGTTTCCTTAAAAGAAGTTTATCAGCAACTATTTTAAAACAAGTTACCAAATCTGCAACAGTTAGAAAAGGAAGCTGCTTGAAACAATGACTGTAACTTTTTGAAGAACCTCAAGTATACTTTGAGAATGAATGCAGTATCAGTTCTTGCTATGTCTTACTCTGACAAAGGAAAGCATGTATCATAAAGATTCATTTACAATCTATTAGAAAAGCCGCAGATATAACCTTGATTTTGATGCCACAATTTGTACGTAAGTTTTCCATTCGGTAGGACTGTTGGCAGGATTCAAGATAGGAAAAGGTGAATTAAGATCAGTTGAGCAAGATTTATCCAGTATCGATTAAAAGCCAAGCCCTGTGGATAAAAAACATTTTAATGTTTTTTGTTGTCAAACCATTTCACTTCAGTCATTTCATTTTTAATGTGGAACTATAACAAGATGTATTGCAAATTTCTCCACACAGAACTGGTCATTTTCTCCTTATGCTTTTGAATCTCTTTTGGAGAATCATGAATTCAAGAGTATGAGTATGTGTAAAATTCAGAGATGCTTTTTCAGGAGTAAACCAAAGGAAACTAGAAAAATGCAAATGTAGTGTAAGTTGCTTTTTCTGTTAAAGATTTTCAAATTCTGAGTGCTCGTGGAGTAACTTTAACTTTGATTTTTCAACCCTGATGCAATGCAAAAACAAGTGTTAATTAGTTTCTTGATTTTTGAATGCAAAATCTCTGTAATTGTCATAATAAAGGCATTGTTGCTGCTTTACATAAAAAGTTAGAAACTCGAAATGTCTTATGTGTCCACTGATTTTTTTTTTCTTCCTTACAGCTCTGCCAATATCTGCTGTGCTGAAATGTTTTAATTTTTGAATTTTCTTCCTTTTTATCTTTGTTTTCTCTGTTGCTGCTTTTTCTGTGACACAAGCCTTTCATTATAGTCACTCTTCTTTTTTCCTTCCCCACTTCTTTCTTTTCCTTTTTAAAGCCATGAGAAGCCGATCCATTGGTGAATGTGCTCTGCCATCGGCCTATATACGCAGTGCTAAAAGTGCTCCTGTTCTGATCCATACTTCCAAACCCTTCTTGCCTGATATTGTTCTCACTCCCCTTTCTGATGAGCTTTCAGGTAGTGCCACCTCTGCTAATTTCTGCACTCCCTTTATCACTTTTTTAAACCTTCTGCTTTCGAATTCTGCTAAATCATTAAATTTTTCAAAGTAAAAATACTTGGGGGTGGGGGGGAGAAGGGAAGAATTAAGAATGAATATCTTGAGTTATGTAAAATACCATTCTATTTTGCAATTCATTCTGGAACTGTTAGAAGTTAGTGCTGTGCCAATGTTTACTGTCATAAAAGTGAAAATTAGAGTAATCTCTTGGTTTTCAGTAAGCAATAATGTAGCATCTGCCAATCAGAAGTACAACTGATCTAAAGTTTTTATTTGTGATGAGTGAGGGAAAGGAAAAACATAATTTTACTTTGATTTGGCATTTACATCTTTCTACATAAACTCTTTAAATTCAGTGTCATAGATGTTGTGTGGACAGCCATGATAATGATATATTTTAGCTCCCATGAAAAAAGAATGTCTGAAGTATATGGTATCATATAATACACTTGACAGTATGCCTGCTTTCCATTAATATATAAAAACATCTAAAAATTTATGCAGTTTGGAATTTTCAAGTGCTATGTTTTGTTGTTGTTTCCCAAATGATCCATTTTTTCAGAGTTGTAGTTTTGCTCAGCATTCTTTGAACCAGCAGGGTGGTTGGTTAGATGTCTGACAGTAGCTTTCTTTGGAGAATTTTCTTTGAACAAATAGGTTCAACAATTAGAATTAGCACAGATTTTAAAAATGCGTGCATCAGAGTATACAGATAATGTAATTTTTAATAGCTGTGCTCTAGCTATTATATAGGTGTCAGTAGCACGTTAAGGCTGGCAATCATATTATGTCTTTGTCTCAATGACTGAAGAAAAATAAGAAAGGGAGGACTATATGGATAGTCAAACAGTGGGAGGACTATATAGATAGCCAAAACTGTGTGCAAAGGTGAGCATTTAATGGCAGTAATATTTTAATGGAAGATAAGTTTGGTTTTTTTTTCTTTTCCGTCTCTCCTGCCTGCCTTTGTTACCCAAGAAGTATCGAGAACTGTATTTTCGTAATTGTTTCTTGTTATGTGTGCAAAATTAGCTCTTCTTGTTGTGAAACAAACGTGGTGCCTTAGCATTCAATCTGAAAACATAAATGAAGAATGAGGAAGGTTTGAGGAACCCACTCCAGAGAGACCGGACTTTCACAATGAAAATATCAAGTATTTGAATGTCAATCTTGACACCATAAAAAAAAAAAAAAAATACAAATTATATATAATAAATTAATAAAGGTATGATTTCAAAAGGTACCTCTTCCGAGATAATAAATTATTAGGGCTTGGAAGATAGGGTTTTTTATAAAAATGATATATGAACAAACTATTAGGAAATAGATCTTATATGGCCATAACATCGTTGGAAATAATCAATTCTTAGTGAAGATCTTGAGATCACCTGCAGAAGGGAATGAGCTTTCACAATGAATTATTTTTTTTTGTTGCACAGTCACTGATACTTAATTATTCTGTCTTAAAGAAGGCAAAAGTGCTTTCGCAGTTCATTTTATCATCCATATTTCTGAAAAGTCCTGACTTACATCTTTCTTCTAATATGTCCCAAACCTGATGGCTCCCTTGCTATTATCCTCTCTGTTGGTACTGATCCAATACAAAAACTGCACAACCTATGTAATTCTTGAAAGAGAAATAATTTTACACATCTTTCCACTTCTAACATAGAAAAAGTCCTAGGTGCGTCATGGTTTTGTTGTCTTCTCAAACAGATGGGTATTGAAGCCCAAGAGTTAATTTTGAAGCAGCTCCATGATGTGCCCAAGAATCTTGAACATTGCCAGAAAACTAAGCTCTAGTGAAGAAAAACAAGTGGTTAGAGTGTTGATGGGGAGGCAGCAGAGTAAACGAAAAACTATTCACAGGGTCAAAGTGCTCTCTTTCCTTTTTAAACGTGGAGCTTTATCATTTTCCTTGGCTTTTCTTCTTACAGTAAATATCTTCTTTTCTGTAAGCCTTCTATGTCCGATGTACAGCATATAATTTGGGAAGTAATCAAATTGTTTTTATCATGAGTGTGCTTTAGGTAATGAATGATGTTTACCTATCTGTAAAAGCCCTTCCTCTTATTTTGCAATTATATGAACATTCCTGTTATCCAAACTGACTTTCAGATCCAACACAACTTAAAGGAGAGGATATTTCAAATTATTCCAAAAGAATAGGAAGCCCTAATCTTAAGTTTTCTGAAGTAGTATTCAACTCTTCTTTAGCTGTGAAACTCCTCATTGAAAGATTGGTTCACTGAACACTGGTGAATCTTGACAGGTAGTCAGAAGGAAAGCATTTATACCAAAACCTTTACCTTATGTACAGTATATTAGTTTTCAAGGTAAAGGCAGGACAACCCACTATAATTATGTATTGAGACACAATGTTTCTGCTGGAAGATCAGTTAGCTGATTAAGAAAACTTATTGCAAAAGCTCAATATTGACATCTAGTCATCTAGCATCATAGAGGATGCTTTTTCCTAACACTGTAATTCCTTCAGTAGTTTCTTAGTTTTGTTCTATTTCCATTTGCAGAGTGTTTGCAACTTTTCAAATAGGATCTAGGAAGTGGAGATTTATGCTTTAGGCTGTTGAGCTAGTAAAGTGATTTGGCATAGTGCAATTGTTGCAAGTCTGCAGTAATTCTAAAAAGCACTTTTAACCTGTTAGGATCGCAGGAAATCCAGTCTTGCATGTTTGCAGGATAACTTGCAAAATAACCCTTCATTCCTGGAACTGTTGAGGATTTGCAGGTACAAGACCATGTATTAAAAATTGTGAGATGTAGGGCAAGATTCCTGGAAGCAATGGGCCACAATGGCAGAATAACAAGTTGCAGGTGGGAGATTTTTCCTTATCCAACAGGACTAAAGGAATCAAAGGAAGTATTAACATGAAAGAGAGATGTATACTATGCCTTTACAGCCATGCTACCTAATCAGTAAGTAATAATTAAGTTGAAATATAAATAAATCCTAATTGTAGTGTTGATCTGGCTGTAATTCTTTAATCGCAGAAACTCACAGAATGAGTGTGTTCTTACAAACAAAGGAAAGCTAAGAAGCAAAACTTTTTTTTTTTTTTTTCTCTACTCTGTGAATTAACTTCCCATGATGAAATATCCTTTCCCATTATTATCTGGATGTCCTCTACTTGCGCTCATGCTGTCTTGCTAGAATGCGTCTCTCCGTGAGTTTGTGTTTTAGCATATCCCACTTGATGCTGCAAAACTACCTTTTTTTTGTGCCTTCCAGCAGAAAAAACAGAGGCAAGGTTGATCTAAGGAAAGTTGTGATTGGGTGAGGTTGGCTAGAACTACCGATTTCAATCTCTTCCTCACTGTAACATGTTAGGAACCAGGCCAGTGTTTCTCCCAAGTGCGTGCAGTGTGTCAGATACGCAGCCTTCAAGTGCGCAATTGCAATACGGTTAGTGAAAACTCCTCAGGGTTGGTGGTGTCCTAATTTGACTATATACTTATGTGCAAGGGTGATCTCTGGTTGTGAAGGAGCTGTTTGTTTGGGTTTTTGAATGTAGTCTGTATATTCAGTGCTGATACTGCAATAACAGTATATTTTTTTGTTTCCGTAATTTCTTCCTCTGTTCTACGCAAAAGAAATCTCTATTGGCACAAGCACTACATGTTTGTTTGAAAATGTTTCTATACTTGTCTGTGCTAGTCTTGCCTACACAAGCACCTAAAATTAATACTGGATCAACATTGAAATAAACTCAGCTAAATTTATTTCAATGTGTGGAGCTGCTTGGCATGCATTTGGACTTCTCCATCCAGTAATTTTTAACATCCTAGAAAATCATAATCACTGCATGCATGCACAGTATGCAATTATCAGGCTACTGCTTTAGTTAAGCTTGGGTTTATAAAAGGTATGAAAAATGCATACTGAGGGCTCAGGATGAGATTGGTCTTATCATAGTTATATATATTAATCTCATATATAACATTACCATGCATATTTTTGACTGAATCCTATGGTCCTTTCTTTGCAGCTCTAAGAAATAGCTTTGAGACTGTATAAGCATAACCTGCGTTAATCTCTGCCTAATTCAATATAGAGTTTGAAATAACAGTTCCGACTAGAGACACCATTCATTTCAGAAGGTGTTAATTCATATGGTTAGAAATAAGTTAAACAAGAACAATCATAAGAAATCTGTTGCTTTTCAGAGCTGAAGAGAGAGAAAAGGGATAATAAATTGTGCCATAGATGTTGATTTTAAGTTCATGTTTATCTTCTGAAATAGCTTGGATGTCTACTCCCTTTTTCCAATATAGACCTCTCTGTTTCCTGTCTAATAGTTTCTTTACAGTTCACTAAACTTTGTATCAGGCCAAACTTTAATTTTCAAATCTTAACTTCACTGAAAAATTGAGCATGGAATTACCACTTCCCATCTTCTTCCAACACATACATTTAGTTAAGTACAGATGTATCTCATTCCTCCAGTTTATAGGCTTTGCTCAGAATAAAAATATGGGAAAATTCAGCTCCAGCTCTTAACATTTTCAGAAAAGTGTGAGCAAAATAGGTTTTTAAGGTGACTTCAGATTATAATGATTTAATATTACTGAAATAGGTATAGAGATAAATGAACTAATAATTTGAAATATTTTTAAATGAATTCAACATAGTTTCTTTATTTTGGCAATAACATCCAATTTAGGTGAAGGAAAGGGGCTTAAATTTTGTGCTGATTTTAAGTAAATTCACCATTGCAGCCCTGAAGATAAACCCTCTAGATAGAAGAACAAGGTGAATGAAAGATTCTACCAAAAAGAAACCAACAGAAAATTGAGAAAGCTGTTTTTACCTAATTGTTCAAGTGCCTGTCCAGTTGAAAAACTGCAAGGGATAGCACGAATTCGTGCAAGTAGTTGAATTGTCTACAAGAGATACTTAGTATTGCCTAGACCAGTATTTTTGCAGTATATAGTGTTCCTGTAACATCAAGAAATCTGAAGAGGAGCATGAAGGTTCTTTTATTTTGGTGGATGATGTGAAGTAGATTTGAAGATAGGTGATCCATGTTGGAACTGCACCTTTCATTGTGGTTAACTATGATCTGTACTGATGCTAACATATTGGCAGGCTCAACAGAGACAAGGAGTCACTAACGTAAATGATTGTAATAAATGTTCTGGTCTTTTAATAAAAAAAAGTGTTTTTTCTCTGATGTTGTTTGTCAGTAGCAGAATCCTTTACTTGATAATTCTCATAAACATCACATTTGCCTGAGTAAGACTGGAAGAAGGGGTGGAGGTAAGCCTCCGTTAAGTGTTTAGTACCACTTTTTGAAGATAAGAGACAAAAAATCCTTCTAGGGAAAAAGAGTATATCTTTAAATTATTCATGATGTATGGTCATCTTTCTGTATAGGACCAGCTCTTCCCTGTCACTTAAAAGCTTTAGTTTTCAGGTATACACTGTATTAGATATGCCATAATATTCATGATTGTATGAGAGTATTCTTTCTGATATTTCAGCAATATATATTCATACAAATTGTGAAAAAGTAAGTTTGCCACTTCAATGGGCAGTTCTAATTTTCCAGAAAACTTACTTATTCTCTTTGAAGTTGTGCATTTTTCTGAAGATGTAAATTCCATGAAGGGTACTACTGTTGAGCTAATTTCTATTCCTGGTAACCATTTCCTGAACAAGCTAGCTGGAATAATACTGGTTGAATTATTGAACTTATTGGCACAGCCCTAGCTTTAACTGTATTTCCAAGCGTTTCATGGTCTCATTGTTTTGTTCTCATGCATGTTAACATTTAAAACTGTGTTCTGATGGTCTAACTCATTTATATTACATTCTGTACTGGATATTATGTACATGTGTTTTAACACTCTAGTAATGGAAAATGTATTTTTGTTGTACTTAAGAAAACAAGGCTCTGGACTTTCCTGGCTTTTAAAGTCATATAATTAGGCTGTAGTGGTAAATAAATATTGTCTCTGTATGTAAATTTTAGTGCATGTTACATATACTTTTTTCCTACAGACATTGATGATGCTCAAATTCTTCCACGTCCACCTCGAGTCAGACATTTTTCACAGAGTGAGGATGCTCCAAGTGAAGTTTTTGGTGCATTAAATGAGGAACAGCCCCTGCCACGAAGCAGCAGCACCTCTGACATCCTGGAACCATTCGCAGTTGAACGAGCCAAAGGTGCAGTTCCTGTCATTGACAGTTCATCCCATCATGCTCCAAGCTTGCAGAGTTCCACTGAGACCTCTTCAATGCATAGATCCACTGAAAGCCATATCACTGATACAAATAGCAGAGAGTCCTCCTTGGAAGTTGGGGATAGTATTTATGACCATCTTTGTCATTTAATAGGGCCGATAGAATTTGCAAACACAGCCTTTGAACAAAGCCAATATGTTGACCTTGAAGGTGAAGATGATCTTCTTTCCTCTCTGAGAGAATATCTTAAAGAAAAAGAAGAACTTTGCGGTAACTTTGAGATAGATAAATGTGAGGCTTCTGCTCACGAAGTTGATACATCAGTAAATAGGAATGATAGATTACCACTGGATGGATTAGAAAATAGCGATCAGACCGGTCAATGCACGAATAGCACTGCTGTTACAGAAAGAGCCGGTAACACAGAGCTGCACCTAGAACAAAACCAAAGTGGCTTTATAAGTAATATTGCACCTGCTGAAGTAGACATTTTTACAAGAAATCAAGCGCTCGATAAAGCCAAACAGTTAAATATTGATGAACAACATGAAAATGTGTTTGATCATGGGTCAAGTAGTCCTAGCAGCAAAGAAGGGAAGAGATACCTGTACAGGCAAGCAGCCACTGAAGCTGATGTAGATTTAGTTGTGGAAGCAGCGGTAGCTGAAAAGCATAGAAGTGCCCAGTTTAATGAAAAAGTAACCAACTCACGTGTTATGCATGCAAAGAAAATTCTTTCTAAAGCACAAGTTAACCCTCATATGCCTCACATCACAGGCACAAGCAAACTGTCACCAACTAAAAGGAGTATATCTGAAACCGTAACTCATAGGGCCAAAATCATGAAAATAACGACTAAAAAAAGAAATAGCGTTCATGTTACTTTTAGGCCGTCTACAGAATCGGTTCAATTTTACAATCCTCTTGAGAGCAAAGAGGCTGCTTGGAAAGCAAGACTTCGTAAACTCGGTGGCTTCAGTAGTAGTGGTAGTGGTAGCAACAACAGCAGTACCAGTGCAAGTACCAGCTCGTCAGCTGTCACCGAGCTGGTTAGACCTGGAATGTATAGACCTCTAGATGCAATCAATGCTGCTTCAGCTGGCAGCAAGCAAATTAAGGAATCTACAGAAACTCAAGCAGCCATGTTGCAAAAAGAAGGTGTTGCAGTCAACCAGTTCCATAATCGTAGTGCTTTTAGAGCATCAGGTCAGGAGTCAGCACAACAGCAGGGCTCCCTGGGTGGTGTTTATAAAACTGTTGTACATGCTCTTTCGAAGCCGAAGGCAAATGTTTCCCCACAGAGACAGAACAGAATGCCAGCAGAGGCTCCACTGAGGGATCTGTACAGTCATGTAATGGGCTATTTTGGAAGGAAAGCTGCAGGTGAGCACTAACAGTGTGCAGAGCACAAAAGGAGAAAAGGCAGCACCAGTTTGGCTTAATGCAACTGAAGCAAGCTCTCATAAGCAATCAAAAGGCTTTGGGATGATCACTGCTTTCCCTGTTTGGTTATGCATGCGCCTACAGCCAGCTGATTTTCCTCCCAGCATAAGTTACTTTTACATACTTTAAATTACTAATTTCTCTTTTCAAGATACTTAGTTGAACCTCTTTGCTGCTGAAGACCATCAGGTTAGGGAAGAGGAAGAGACAATAAATGACCTAATGAAGGATTAAGCCCTGAGAGTTCTGAATTTTCATCCACCATGCAGACCCTAAAAATTCAGCCTGTTGAATGATTGGCATATGCATATTTTATCAGAATGTGCTATTCCACTCTGAGTGTAGTTCGTTTGTCAGAAGGACCTGGCTCTCGACCAGCTAGGTTGGACCAACTGGATTTCTGGTTCATTTAGCATGTTCTCTTCTTCCTCCTCCTCTTCCTCTTTTTCCTCCTCCAAAACAAAAAAGCCCCCCAAATTTACATTTGGAGGTCACTTTAGGTAACTTCTAAAAAATAGTCTGAAACAGAAATAATCTATTACTGGAATAACTTCATTACAGCAGTTCTCTGTGAGTCTAATCATAAGGTTTTGGTGGAGTCTCTTTCAAAACATTCTGTAGACCTTTCTGTATTTGTTCATCAAAATGGATGCAGTTACATCTTGGCAACATCTGTCATTGCTTTCTTTTTTCTTGGAATCATGGATGTTCATGAAGGTCTCATGATAGTCTTTCTCCTGCTAACTATGAGACCTCTGTGGACTGATCAAAAAAGAAGGCTGTCACTCTAATATCCATTGCCTTAGTTCACATAACCTTAAATGAACAATAAATTAACTTTCAGCAGTAATGCAGGTTTTCTTTTTTCCCATTGTTATGCTGGCATGATTAACAGAGGATTCTGTAATGCATCCTGCATCGAGATGTTAATGCCACCTGAGGGCAGTCTTTGTAAGCATAGCACCAGAGAGCGTGACTGTCATGGGTCTCCAAAAAGTGATTTGTTTCTCTGCAGAATCTAGACTTCTGGAAAAGAGATACCTAGAAAGCACTAACTTTAGAAGTCCCTTTTATTTGAAATCTGTAACATTTAACAGAGCCTCATTATTAGAATACACTGTGCTCTCATGAGAGATGACACTGAGGAAAAATTATTGTAGAAAAAACATGAACTGGAGTAACTTGAAGATTTTAAAGGTGGAGATCATGAAGTCAGGTATAACAGCCGCAGTTAAATAAGAACAGTATTGTTGTATCAAAAATATAACCCTGATAAAATGAGTGAACGTAATTAATTGTTCATAACCCTTGACCATCCGGAGTTTGAATTTTTATTCCATGTAGCAGCATGTAATTTTATTACATAACATTTTCTTTGCACTATTTATACTAACTGTATACAGTGCCACATCGACATTTGTCACTAGTACATATTGCAACCTAGTTTACTACTTCCACTTCATTACTCTTCATTAGGAATGCAATGAAGAAGAAGCCTGTAGGAATCATAAAATTTTTAGGATTTATTGCTTATTTGTTGTGATATAGAGGAAGAATATATGCTATATCCTTAAAGCAAGCATTAACAACTTTGAGTAGTGCTTACCTATAAGCTTCTTGCTCTTAAAGGTGGTACTGGAGATTGACTAACCCCTGCTTTGTGGGAAGAAGAAGCCGTACTAATTCTTAAAGTAGTATCTGCTTTAAAAGAGGGGAGTTCTTAAAATGCATGTTTGGCAATTTATATTTTTTTAATATCTGTTAATTAGCAGATTTTTTCATGTGTTACTTTTTATTTTGAAAATGTGTTGATGTGTTCTTTACTATATACAGTTGTTGATTTGCTTTTAGCTAATAGAGAGGACATGAGTCAAAAGCTGCACCCTATTGATAGCGATATTGGCAGTAGCAATACAAATGTTCCTGACCTCATGGATGAGTTTATAGCTGAGAGACTCCGCAGTGGTAGTGCACCGGTAAGCCTTTAAACTTTAAACATATTTCTCTGGATTTTATGAACCAGAAAGAATTAAGAATATTAAGTTTTCCTTGCCTTTGATGTGGATAAATGCTATTTGTGTTTTCTTACCTATTAAGTCTTCATTGTGGAAGAAATGCAAAAGTTATTGTCAGATGAATAGTTTGATTGAATTAAACAGCCTAAGTGCACCTGTAAAGGTCCTGGAACACAGACACTTTCAGAATAATAGTTTGTTTGTAAATTTGCAGTCCTCAGTGGGATATGTAGTTAGGTACTGTTCTCTACAGGTTTAGTCAGTGCAACAGACTGTGAAGCTACACCAGTATATCTTTTTCCTTCATTTTTTAATTTCACTTACAAGTGTTGAATAACTTCTTGTAAATAGTTCTAATTGAATCAACTTTTCATACGCCTTCTTCCTACACTTTTCCAGAAGTGTTCTGTTATTTGGAATGCCATTCATAATAAGAAATTTGTATCCATTTTAATTCAGAAATTTCTGGTTAGTGTTGAATGCTTCCAGAACAAGACAACTGATTTGAAGAAATATGTGTTTTATTAACTAGCAATGAAAGGGGAAATATTAAAAAAAAAAAGTTGCAAAAGAAGAACAGAATGGTTCAGGTTGTTCAGTTCTTTTTTCTGCTTAGAATTTAAGTTGTTGGTTTTTTTAAGAAGGTCATTTTAAGACATGCTCGTGTAGAAAGTTAACAACAAGTAGTTTAGTTGTTGCTAATAAGGGGCAGAAGAAGATTCTTTGAAATGATTAGAAAAATCTGATTATTTTTTGCCATCTTTTATGGATGAGAAAAGGATGTGTAGAGTTTGCCCAAATGTATGCTTTTTTCCCTTTTTATTGAACTCATATTTATGAAACTTGATTATTGGTGCAAAGTGTTCTTACTAGTCAGCCTTGAGTTACAAGACAAAAATACTAACTTGAAGACTTTAAAGAAATGTTACCTTAGTTACTAAAACAGAAATAATTACTTACCTTAGTTAGTAAAACAGAAATAATTACAACTGGCCCCAGAAAAAGGAAGAGAGGGAATACTGTTTGTTTTCACATAGATGGGCAAGAATATTGATTATTAATATTTCAGCCAAGAGAACTGATTCTATCCTTAGGTAGCAAAGAACTCCAAGATAAATTTGAATAAATATTTTGAAACTGCCACTGATTTTCTAATCTAGCACATGCAGATAGATATGGCTTTTTAAACAGAGTACCAACTTAGTAGTTTTAGGTTGTTATACCTATTGAACGCTAAAACCTTGTACCGTGAAAAGCTTGTCAGTCTGAGTAAATCTCTAATGAGTAGTATGGTAGTAAAAGAATAGAGAACTGACTGGACTAGTGTAGAAGGAAATCCTCTTCAGTCTCAATGCATAAAGATTTCAAGATGTTTCATAAAATGGCTTTTACATTTTTATCTCCCTTCTCTCTCAAGTAAGCAGTCCTATCTGTAAAAGAAATTGCTTAAAGAAAGACTTGAAATAGAACACAACTGTACTTTTCTATGAGCAAACCTATATGCCTTATTTGTGCTTTAAGCTGTCTTTGGTGTCCAAGTCAGTGCCAAGGTTTTGGCTTAATCATAAAAAAAATAATGCATGAATTAGTAAATTCATTTGCTTGTGGTGTACGTTAATTTTCTGCTTGTAGCATGGTAGCCATAGGCCAGAAAACACAAAATTCCTTCACATTTTTTTCTGCTTGTGTCTGGAACCAAGGTTAACAAGTTTTCTTTTTTTAAATGTAATCTGGAGGTAATATACTTTTAAATTATTTTTCTCTCCCAAGTCTTACCTAAGACACAGGTGGCACATGCTAGTCTGAGTCCTAGCCTTTTAAGGTATGTGCCCAAAAATTCCTTGTGCAAATAAAATTTATACTTATTAAATTCTGTGACTGCGTGGATTCTTCAGTTCCTTCTGCTTGTCTGGGGTTTTGGAAAGTCTACTTATGCAGTGTGATTACAATTTCTGGTTTAGGTACTTAAGAGCTAGCTATTTGTTACATTCTGACATTTGCAAATGTGGGATTGCTTTTTTCCATTTAATGTAAATAAGCCATCCAGGATTGTACGATAATTTATGTCTCTTCATCATTTAGAACGTGACAAGAAGAGGAAGCAGTCCTGGCAGCCTGGAAGTTCCTAAAGACCTTCCTGATATATTGAACAAACAGAACCAAATGCGTCCTATAGATGACCCAGGTGTGCCTTCCGAATGGACATCACCTGCCAGCGCAGGCAGCAGTGACCTCATCAGTTCAGACAGCCACTCTGACTCTTTCAGTGCCTTCCAGTATGATGGCCGCAAATTTGAAAGCAAGTATATTTTTCCAAAATTAATAACATTTTTGATTGCTTGATTGCAAATTTCCCTTTTTTTTTTTTTTTGTAAAGTTGTATGCCAGCCGTTTTCTATAAAGAGAACTTATTTTTATTTCCCATTGAAATCATTAGCAAGTTAGTGGAGCAAACAGAGATCTTGAGAGAAGCTGTTGTGTTTATAGTATACTAAACAAAACAGCACTGGAATACTACTGTGCAAAAAGCAGAACAACAGTGAATAGAAATTAGAAAGCAATGTTGTCTTCCGCCTGGAGTCTATCCATCTGTTTTGCACAAAATATAAAAATGAAAATTTACTTTTTTTGGAAGTTATTTTAATTCTTTTGAAAAATTTAGGTAAAACTTAAAGAAGGACTTCTGATATTTTTGCAGTGGTTTTTGTGTAGGTATAGATTAATCAAGATACTAAGTGTAATGTCATGGTAAAATAGCATGCTTATCCTTTGTGTAATAATGTAATGCTTTTCTTTCATTTAATTTATCCTCTTCCTTTGTTGTTCAACAGAAGGGGTCATTATGGTTATTAGGAATTGTGACTTCACGTAAGAGAAAAATAATGTTTGTATGGTAAAATTTATTGTAGAATTACAATTTTTAGATATGTAGATACTAGACAACTAAGTGATGATATTTAAACCTACGTTTCAGCATGACTTTTTTTTTTTTTTGGAGTTGAAAAAGCCATTTGTTAGAATACAGTTTGCTGTAATATTTTTAGTTTTAAGTTAGTGCTTTTACAACTAACTTGGCTGTTTCTACCACCTTGTAAATTTTGCAAATAAATTCCTTAATGTATGTTTCCATTCTGCTTTATTGCCATGTAGATGCACTTAAAGCATACAGAAGCAGAATACAGGACGTGCAATAGGAATGTTGTTTCCAGAAGTACAGTCACAGTTTTGTGACAGAAAGGAGAATAATAACAATAGTCAATTACTGCATTTTACATTTTACTTAAATTTTGCAACAGTGTGTTAGTAGCATAGGAGAGGTACATACAAGTTTTCCATGGAAGATTTTGGAGGTCCTGGGCTCTGGTGGTGTGTTTTGGTTTTTTTTTTTTTTTTTTATATGAGTGTACTTTTTAAGTTGTAAGTTAATATAGTACTTCCCTCATACAGATTTCAGCTTTGGCACTGAGGCAGGGACACCAGCTTCCACAGACGTTGATGCCATTTCAGGACAGCAACAGAGTGCTGAGGAGCAAGAAGTGGCCAGTCTAACTACACTCCACATAGATTCGGAAACAAGTAGTCTCAATCAGCAACCATTGTCTGCTGAAGCTGCAACTATTACTGGTAAAGTAGTTAAAAAAAAAAACCAACCAGAAAAAAAAGCATTTATTTCAGAAATTTTCCACCAATCCTGAAGAATGCAAGTTCCAGTTTCTACAATGAGTCTACATTCTATATATGATGATTCTTGGATTTCAGGGGTTTTTTTGATTGCTATTGAAAAGTAATATGGGAAATAACAGAAGTGGAAAACCTTTTTCTGACTTAGTTATCAATATGATGCTTGGCTTGGTGCTACATGTATTTTAAACCCTTCATGAGAAAAGAGAGAAAACTTACCACATAACGTATGCTAGATCTCTTACAAGGGTCCTTCAATTACTGGTAGTCAAATAGCTAATTTTCAGGAAGAGTTTTTTCCTTGGAAGGCTTTGACAGTGCTCTTTCAAACCAGTGTATCGCACTGAAGTATCATGGGATTCTTTCATATACATCCATCTTAACCTCTCTTTGTATTGTCTGTTGTGTAACTGGGAGCTTTTAGTACACAAAATGTTTGTTATTGTGCTATGTTCCCATTTGTGTAACCTAGGATGTTGTTTTATTTTACTACTTCCCTTGTTTTCATTAACAAGTAAGCCTGTTAGTATACAGTGTTTCACAGCCTCCGTTGAGGAGCTGGAGGCTTTACCTGCTTATTTTGCAACTCTTTCTTGAAAAAGATTATAATTAGGTTAGTAACCGCCAGGCAATGCAGTTAATCCAAATTGAATGGGCTCCTTTCTGAAAGAGTCTTCCTCCCTGAGGAATATTTGGAAGAATGGTCTCATGCCAGATTTTGTAAAAGAAGTAAAGATGTCTTTAGTCATTTTCCTACTCCTTATTCCATAACTCTTAAACACTACCATTCCTGTTACAGCCCCAGGAGAAAATACCTATTGATCTGTGAAAGCTTATACTTAAATACAGTGTCTTGATCTCTGTGAGGAATCAAACTCTGCATTTTCAGAGATATCGGAAGACATCTTTACTTTCCCTACCACAATTTTCACTGTCTGAAATTGCCTTTCTGCTGAAAGAAGCATGGTATTAGCTTTCTTGGACATTGTTGTTCAGTTTGACTTTTGTTCTCTTCAGTTTTTATTTGCTGTGTACTTGTTGAAAGTCCTTGCAGAAAATCTGTTCCTTTTCTGTTTACTTGGTTAATAATTTCATTCCTGTTGCCATTTTTGTCCAAGTTTGCACTATACTTGAATTGATAAGATTGCAATTAATAACTGAGTTGTCCATTGAGAGATTCTGTGGCTGTATCTTCTTCTTGTTTGGACCACTGTTTTAGAGAGGCAGCTTTTGTGTATCACATGCATTTAGTTGGGTTTCCTGAGGAAGCAAGACTTGTGCAATTACACTGTCTGTCTTTGACTGTTCCATGCCACCAACAATGTCAGAGCCCATTGTCTAATTTCTGCTAAATTGAAATATAAGAAAACAGAAGGATATTCTATAAAAGATAGGCATCTATCTGCTGAAAATTGTATGTATGCAGTGTCCCATGACAGGGAGGCTGCAACATGAATTCACTGTATTAGATACCAGCAAATTAATGCAGAAACTCAGCCTCAAAATATAAGAAGCGAGTTTTTAGTAGTTCTGCTGCTCAGAAAACTACTTGTTTCTAAATAATTTTGCTTTGAAAGTTTTTGGAAGGGAAATTTCTTCTTGGCACCTAGGCATTATTTAATATTCCTGGCAAATGATCAGGTGTACTATTGATTGCTGTTTACTAGTCTTAGAACACATAGTAGTCTCACTCAAATTTAGATACACATATGCTGAAGTATCTTTTTGTGCTTCTTAGGAGACTTCAGTAGTTCAGCAAATTTTCCATAATTATTTCTGTCCGTTTTCTTCCATCATATGAAGGTCTCTTTCCCTCCCTCCCCTGCCTGCTCTTTCTGTCCATCTCCTTCCCTCCCCTTCCCTCTCTATCCCCCCCTCTGCCTCGCTTTCTGTCCTTATCATTGCTTTCTTGCTTTCACTTGATCTACTTTCATCCATCCCCACTTAATCAGCAGAGTAGAAGTAGAAAAAAAATTATTTGAACACCTTTTAAGTGTATATTTTGCATTATCTTTTTGAGCATGTGGACAAGTGATCACTAGTGAGAGTATCATTATCTGTTGAGTGAAACAGTAGTCTGTGCATGAAGCAAGTGTCCATCTCTCCTACATAGAGGTGTTGATTTAAATTGGTGGTAAAAGCTTCATTGCCTTTGCCATTTAAATCAGAGACCTTTGCAGTTCAACAATGTAATTAAGTTTGTTTACCACAGTTTCTATTCTGATAACATGGACATTTTCTGTCAAGTTCTTTAAACAATTTGTTCTCTTTACAAGAAAGAGCACTTCACAGCCAATAATTTGAGAAAATTACTGTTTTAAAAGATTCATTTTTTCATTGCTGTCCCTAAAGTTCAGTTTATCTCTAATACTGAGCTTCACATATCATTATAATATTTTTGTGTCCCGGTTACATTTAAAATGTATAGGTTTGAATGCTTCCATTTTAACATGTGCTGATGTCTTTTTTTCTGCCATCTAACTGTTCTAACTGAACTCAGCTTTTTTAATGAACTTTAGGCAAATTCAGGAAGTGAAACTAAGGTAGTGCAGAAGAAAAGTAAAAGTACCTGCTCCCTCTCCGCAGATCCCCTAGTAGAGGAGACCAACTAGTTGCCTGGAGAGGATGCTGCTCAGTGGTGGTCATGGAAAAATAAATGCCTTTGCAGTACTGCCATTCAAACGCTTGTATTTTCCTGTCTTAGAGGAAATAACACTCCTCTAACTTTACGGAACTTTGCCTTCATATGGATTTTCTCAGTCCAGTTGGCAGATAAACATAAAAAAATTGTCAGTTACTGGTCTGAGCTTTTATTTATAAATTAACTTGCATGTATCCATAAACCTGGAAAAGCAGTTGCTCCAGGAAAATTTCTGCTTAAATGCTTTACTGGGGAGAAATTTAAGTGAGGGAATGTGGAGAGAAATTTGAGTGGTTCAGAACACTCAAAGTGCTGCAGAACACAAACATTTAAGATTATTTGGACCTAAAATAGAGCTCTGATAATCCATTTACCTATTTGATTTTGATGTTCATGTCTCAGCTTTCCTGCATGTAATTTGTTTTCTTTCAGAGCACCATTCACAGGGAGATCTGCTTACCAGTTTTATATATTTTCTTGCCCATATTTGATATGTAGAAGTAGTTCAGTTTTCTTTTAATGCTATGTTTAGACAACATTTTGGTAGCTCAAAAAAATAGAAAAGGCTTTTAAGGTAACTGTTAAAAATTGCATTTGCAGGCTCTGAAAGTGCTTCTCCAATCCAATCTGCTCTTGGATCCCGATCACAGACACCCTCTCCTGCCACTCTTCATGCAGATCATATTGAGCAGAAGGATCTGCAGCTGGATGAGAAGCTCCACCACTCTGTTTTACAGACGCCAGATGACCTAGGCAATATCTGGAATAGAAAATATAAACCTGTTCTTTCTTTCCAATGCAATATAGTGAAGTAGCTAGTATTACATTAGTTGTAGATAATCCTGTACAAGGCTATTTAATCTGAAGTTTTAAAAATTTAATTACAGAGATTTAAAGGCAAACAAAAACCTTTTGCATTTTATCTTGCATTTTATTGGAACTGTTGGAGTGGATTAATAGTCGACACATTTATAATTGTTCTTTTTGATGCTTAGAGTCATGGCAGTTTAATCTAGTATGTCTCCCTGCCATGGACGTGCAAATAATAAGACACAATTTTAAAGTAATGTTACAATTTCTCCTTGAAGTTTCATCCTTTTCTCTTTCATATTTCAACAAGTTTATAAATACTTCAACTACTTACGTAGTAGTTTCAACTAGCTATGAATTCTAGGATACCTTCACTCTGTAAATACGAAGTTCCTATTTCTCCCGTGTTTGGTATCATGGAAACAGAAGCATCTGATATATATTTGAGACCCTTTTCCTTTAAGTAGCCTGCTGATGGATAGAAATATAATAATTTTCCTTTGTACTTTGAAATCTATACCCTAGAAACCATTAGTGTCTCTACCACAGTGGTCCAGATTTTCAAAAGAAGAGGCTATGTCATTAGGCTGAATTCAGATTTAATTTTGATTTTTGTATGACTGTGGAAGCTGCAAGATTTTCAGAAGATCTCAGCAAATTCTGGTGCTGAGGTATTTTGAAAAGACATCTGAGAGGGGCAGAAAGGTGATTCTGGATGCCTGCTGCTTTTAAAACTGTGGCTTGTTAGCTAGTTTGGTGTGGCTGGTTAGCTACATAAGTGTGAACTGAGTAGACTTTGGCCATTGTAATCCAATAAAGTTTTCTTTGTATGGACAAACTAGAATAATCGTCTTCCACCTGAAAAAGAATGTTCATTCATGTAACACTGATGTATAGAGAGAACTGAGTGAGAGTTAGACTGTGGTGCTAGGTTATTGAACATTGCCTCTCCATTCTTACAAATTTACTGCTTAAAGAACAGTAGCCAGAGACAAGTTTATTCTCACCTTTCCCTTCAGTTTGCAATAAAATACATTCCTAGTACATTCTAAGGAAATAATCTTTCTGTTTTATTGGGAAAAACGTAAAGTTGAAATGTAATTTTACTTGGAAGCAGGCAAATGGAATTCTAGAGATTCATTGACTCCAAAAAGAATGCAAGACAGCACTTAGAAAAGAAGTGGCCTTACTAGGTCCATCAGGTCCCTATTAGGGCTTCAGTAATGACCTTAAGTGTTATTTATGGAAAGAATATATGAAACAGGACAATTCTTCCTCCACAGAGTGCGGTAATAGACGTATAGTTAAACATGCCCAGCATTGAGGTAGCTGAATGGGTAAGAAATACCTTACTCTGAAAGCTTGATTTTTTTTTTTTTCCTTTTGATTTTAAGAAGACTGTGTATGTAGTAATTATATCAGATATTTTTCTGGAGAGGTGGGTCTCACTATACTTTTTCTTCCATTACAGAAACTAGTGAATTCCCCTCAGAATGTTGCAGTGTGATGGCTGGGGGAACACTTACAGGGTGGCATGCAGATGTTGCTACTGTGATGTGGAGGCGAATGCTAGGAATTTTGGGAGATGTCAACAGCATCATGGATCCAGAGATTCATGCCCAGGTTTTTGATTACCTGTGTGAACTGTGGCAGAATCTGGCCAAGGTAAAAGAACTGAACCTCTTCTCCAACCTGACCTGATTTTTCAGAAGGAAAAAACTACCACCTTACATATTTCCCTTGAGCATTTATCTTTTTTTATTTGTTTTGAATAATTGCAGATAAGAGACAATCTTGGTATTTCAACAGATAATCTAACTTCACCATCTCCACCAGTTTTAATTCCACCACTGAGAATTCTAACACCATGGCTGTTCAAGGTAAATTTGGGCACTAAGAAGTAAACAGAAATAAAGGTTCATGTAGGTATAGAAGAGTGCTTAAGGTAATTTTTTTTTATTTATTAATAATAAATTTTGTTCTAAAACTGTAGGCAACAATGCTGACAGATAAATACAAACAAGGAAAGCTGCATGCTTATAAACTCATTTGTAAGACAATGAAGCGAAGACAAGACGTTTCTCCAAACCGGGATTTTTTAACTCATTTCTACAATATAATGCATTGTGGACTTCTTCATGTTGATCAAGTAAGTTTAATTACAAAATTCAGGTTAATATAAATAGTGTAACTCAAAATTAAATTGTTTTGTAAAAAATACTGAATGGATTATCTGCTGAATAATTTCACTTTGTCTTTGAAAATAGTTATGTGACTGATACTTCATCTAAACTTTGATAAATGGTCCTCATGTTCTTGGCTGTAAAAAATAAATGTTTTTTTTGTAGTCCATTTCAAGCAAATATGGGGACAGAAAAGATACTGTTATTTCTATACTAATTGTGTTACAGTTTGAAGCATGCAAGAAAGAGGAAGCAGATCTCCCTAAGGTCTACTGTTCTTCTCCCTGATGCAACGTTGTAGCTAGTGGGAAAGTAGATGGTGCTCATTATACTGGAGTAGTTTATTTCTACAGCAAGTATAGGAACCAGCAAACTTGAGACATAAGGAATATATCTGATCAGTGGGAGTAGATCTTTTTTATAGGTTTCAATATGAACAAGTCTGAAAATATTGTATGGCTTAAAAATTTAAAGGCTTGTATCAAAGTGTGAAAAAGTTGGTTTTGTGAATTTTTTTGAGGAGCAGTTAAAGACATAGGGAGAGCAAAGGTTCAAACAACCTTGTTTTCATTAACTGGGCAAAATAGAACTAGTCCAAAATTATTCCACAGATGGCTATGGATAGGACTTCTCCGGTTTTTGTCCTCTAACAACCAGTTTACACTGCTTTTCTTGCTGGATTGCAAATCTTCTGTGACATATTGCCATTTAGTTGGATATCACTACTACTGGAGAATCATTGAAAGGAAGAAAAGGGTTACTTTTTTGCCTGTCTGTGAACTTTGAATGCATTTAATAGTTACAACATTTTGTACTTTTTCCAGTACTTTTGAAGAAATTTCCTCTGTACATTAATTTTTAAAACTGCCTCACTAAGTCTACAAGAACGCAGTATCCTGGTATGCTGTGTTGAATAACTATATACCATAAATGTTATAAAATGCTTCATTATAATTATCTTTTTATATTTTGGTTCCATACACCAGTATATGTAGGAGACTGTTACCTTTTTTTAAAGTTTTGAAGTTATAGTCAAATTATACTTCTTGGAGAGGATTTAAGTGTGTTGTTAAGACGGTTTAATAGCTGCTTATCTCACTATATCTCTTCTGTACATATTTAAATGAGCTCTTAAGAGCTACATGTAAATGAAAATAAGGTGTGACCTGGTATCAATCTTGTACAATACTGTCTGAGGGTACATTGATTTATAGAGTATACCACAGTTTTTTTGTATTAATGTGAGTATACTTAAGGAATTTCTTTTTATGCTACTCTTCATTCAGTAGTGAGTGTCTTAATTCCCACAATGAATTTGCTTTCTTGCTTTTTTACTTTCTGCCTTTCATAAATACCTGCCCTTTTTTCATTCATTGTTCATCTTGTTGATAGTCTTCGTTTTTTCCCTTTTCCTCCTGCAAGGATATTGTCAACACAATCATCAAGCACTGCTCTCCTCAGTTTTTTTCACTTGGTTTGCCTGGTGCCACCATGCTTATTATGGATTTCATTGTAGCAGCAGGAAGAGTGGCTGCTTCTTCTTTCCTCAATGTAAGTATTCATCAGTTCATTCCCATTTATGTGAGTGGAAAGAGTTTGAGAGAAAATCGAGCAGTACTTTTCCTTTATTAGGGTATTAACTTGTCCCCAGAAGTCAATGTAATAGTTAGCGAATACAGATACTATCAGTGTTTTATTCTGGAACACTCCATATGCAAGTCCTCTACAGAAAATATGTGAAGAGTGCAAAAATTACTGCGAAGCAGAGAATCTTGTTCTACTTCAGAGTTCTTGGAATTGTGACTGCCATTTGTGTTTTGTAAAATAGATGTCCATTTTGACAGTACCTTCATTTTAAAAGTATATTTTTTCCTCTGTATCTCTGCTATGCATGACTTTTGATGATCAGGCCTGAGAACACAAATCTGCTAGTGTTTGCACTATTTGGATGTATTTCTGATATCATTACCCAGGCACCTTATATAGGAATATGATTACCTAGGTGCTGTTGGCCTTGCATGACTTACTCTCTCAAAGCTCCCCAGTACTCGCCTCCAGTTGTCCACAGGTTTTGATTGTTTCTCACATTATCCCCTCTTTAAAGAGCTGTGAAATCCAGGCTCCCTCAAGGTACTCTCTGAAGCCTCTGTCAGCTTCTCATGCTGTTACCTGTCATGTCCAGCAATACCTCATGTCATGTCCAGTAGTTTTTCACATCCTGTTCAATTAGCTGAACCTAAGACACAAGCCTACTTAGCAGCTCAGTCATTTGTCTGTAGTCCTTATAATTCCTCTGCTTCCTGTTGACCATCTTGGGAAATGGGAGTGCATGAGTAGCAATCCATGGGGACTGCAGTCTTTGTTTGCTCAGCTCTACAGAATTTAGAAAAGGAGAGAGGAAAAAGCACTGTAGAGTTTCAGCCATTGTTCTATTAAGGCAGATAGAAATGTCAGCTTCCTGATTGCAGTAAGAATATATCCTTCTCTCCACCTTTTTTTCTTTAAGGCACCAAGAGTTGAAGCACAAGTTCTTTTAGGGTCTCTAGTCTGTTTTCCCAATTTATACCATGAACTACCAGCTCTTCACCCAAACATTCCTGACATTGCTGTGTCTCAGTTTACGGATGTTAAGGTAGGAATTTTAAGAATATTTGGATGGTATTCAGCTACCAAGTATATGTTTAGTATGATGTTTTTCCAGGAAATACTAACTAAAACTTTAAGATTCTAAAATTTTTCAGAAATAATTTCAAATAGGTGATCCTATAAAATCTTGTCAAATATTATGCTACTAAACATACATAAATGCTATTAACTTAATAAAGTGTTTTCATATGTTTCATATGTTTCCTTGTAAAAGGAAATTATGTGCTATCTCACCTTTTCAAGCCTACTCTCATTATTTACAAATCTCACGGATTTAATCATCTGAGGTGAAAAGATTGAGAGGTTCAAGATATGTTATTTAATTTATTGAGAATTCACAACTGGTGAAATATGCCTGTGTTCCTAGGGGCTTTAGAAAACCCCTCTACATCAGTATTTTCTTTTAGACTTAAAGCAAAGATTAATGGAGACCTTACACTCTCTTATCATAACAGAGTTGGGTAGTGTTCCAGTAGTAGAGTTGGGCAGAGCTCAGTTTCTGTGTTTAATTGCTGTATGTGTGTCAGGTATGATTAGGATGTCTAAGAAGGGCGTCCCATAAGGTTCCAAACTGTTGCAATTTAGAGAGTGGTGATGGCTTGGAAGCTGCTTTGTACTTTACTCCCTTTTGGGAACTGATTTTGAATTCCTTCTTTCTCATTTCTGTTGTATAATGGCTGTTTGAGCTTTATTGACAGCAACCTACAGCTGTTGAATCAAAATTCTTCTTGACATCCTTCTTAAGGCACTGTAATGACTTGTTTTGCAACTGCTTGCAAAGACTTCTAAAATTAATAAAATTTTGAAAAAAACTCTTGTTTAAACCTCAAAGTGATAGATTCTTTCTGTAATACCCTTCAGCACTATTCACAGAAGCTAGCTTTAGGGAGCCCTTTGTTGTGGTGTTTTGTTTTTTTTTTTTTTACCCTTGATATTTTATGGAAATGTATTGGCCCTGAATTGGATAAATACTTGATCAGCAGAAACTAGGACAGTAACCTGTGGGATGGTCTTGGGGCAGTACAATAATGAGCACCTGGGGCAGACCAGAAGCTTGGAGAAGTGGTAAGCAAACAGTTCCTCTGACTACAAACCTACAGACTCAATTAAGCAACATGCCTGTGTGTGCTATAATAAAATCCCAATTTTCTGATGCTTTTTGTGATGGAGTTATTGGTCAATCAGTGAATATTTTCCTCTTTGTTTTAGGAACTCATAATTAAAACTGTGTTGAGTTCAGCAAGAGAGGAACCATCTGGTCCTGCACGGTAGGTGATACAAAAAGAGATTCTAAATTAATAGATTATTTTCTTTATTGTACTGTCTTGAGGTAGGTTATACTTTTACTTTAAGTTCTCTACTACGTATATCTTTTATTCATTATTTTCTTCACCACTATCACTGTGGTCAACTATGTGAATTCAGACTTGTTTATAAATGGAGACAGTGAAAGAACAGACATCTGCTGTTGGACCAAATGCTGGTCCTAGCCCAGTATCCTTCATCTAATAGTGTCTGATAAGACAGGTGTAAATATGGGTAAGAGTAGAAGCTGTGTGCTTTGCCGGCCTACCCCGGTGTTCAGCTCAGGGATTTTCTGTACTAGAGAGGCATTTTTTTACTTTGGTTAAGGACAAGATTATTTATGAGGGAGGTATGGTTATTTTTTATTAGGCCACATGATTAATTTGAAAAACAGAAATAATCCAAGGTACATGAGCCTTTCTTTACAGTATGGAAAAGAATCAGAAAATACTGATCTATGCATTAAACCACGAATGATTGCTCTGATGCTTAAACTTAAGCATCTTCATCAAATAGATAACTACAGAGAGGACAGTTACCAGGGTTTTTTTCTGTTTCTTAATTTACTTGGGATTTTGTTCCTCCTTACCCATCTCCAGAGGCTTCCAGCCTGCATATGGTACTAGAACAGGAATCTATAATGTCTGCCAAGGGAGAACACACTTGTCTGCCCTATATATTTGGATGGAGTGCTTATATATGCTCAGCTAATATATTGCCACTTAGCAAATGTGAAATACTTGAACTACATGCCTGAAAAAGGTTCTGGAAAGATCAGCTCCTTGAACTTTAAAAGCATTTTGCTGGAAAACCGAGAGCAGGTTTCATCAGCTCACTTAACTGTTCTTCACTTGAGCTGGTAATCTCTCTCGCCACAGGGGAAGGAAGCAATGTTCTGAGAACATTTTCATTTTTCGTGTTCTTTTACAAAACTGAATTCTAAAAAGCATGAGATTCTCCATTTTGCTTTTTAAAAAGGTAGTTTAAATCCAGTTGGTTTAGAGTATTATTACTGATCTTGTGGCACTGAAGCACACAGTATTAGCATCTTCAGTTCTGGCAGCATGGCTGGGAAGAGGAAGGGAACATCCTACATGTCCCCGTATCCTGTCTGACTGTGAGGGTGTGTATGTAGGAGCAGAGGCGTGTGTGTGCCCTCTCAGAAAGCCAAGTTATTCTGCCCCCAAAAGGTAAAGTGGGGCCATTGTGTGTAATAACATTAAATAAAGATTAAAAAGAAATAGATTCCCAGTGCCTCTTCAGAGACTACTCTGAAAAATTAAAACTGGTATTAGCAGAAACCTCACAGACTCCTGGATATTTTGCACATCATTATGTCATCAGATGTGGAATGGTTCTCAGTAGCATGAAGAAAACTTTAAATAGTAACACAGACTTAGAATTGTCTGTTCTTCTATATACCAAAGGTTTATATTCTGAGTCAGCTTACACAAGCTGTCTACGTTTATTGTTAAATCTGTGCTATGTTCTTATTTTCTTTTGTTCAAAAAGTATTGAAACACATACTAGGGAAATAGCAGAAGTGTAGGTTGCTCCCACTCCTCCAAGGCTGGAGTGTGTTTAAAATGTCCACGGCACTAGCTTGCCTAAATTGTCCTGAAAATTTTCTCAAAGAGGAAAGTTACAAAAATCTTAGATAGACTTCTCCAATATTTATCTATTTTTTACAGTCCGGTTGGTTTTATGACCAATATATAGAAGAAATCTTTTCTACTAGAAGTTAAAGTCTTCAGTAACTTACTGCACATTAGAAGATTGTGATCTAGACTCAGCATGCCCTTCTACTTTTCCTCCATATGCAGTATTTTCCAAAGCTCTTTATTATTTTTGTCACTTTTGGCCTAGACTCCCTTAAGCTTATCTTTATTCTTAAATTGCATTAAGCAAAATGTATTGGAGGCAGTCTTGCAGTTGACATTTCAGTAGCAATGTATGAAACAGGGCAGTTTGATGTCTTATTTACGCTATCATGTAGCATTAATTTCAAGGTATTTTTGCTACCAGTTAGTAGTTTCGTGATTCTTTGTAGCCTTAAAATCTTTTTTATTTAGCACAGGCTTCATAGCCACTTCTCTTCCTGTTTCTATTCTAGCATAGGATTTTTTCTTTCCCAGATGTAATGCTTTCCAGTTTCCATGACCAGCTTTCATCTTGTCAATTTTCGATTGCTCTCTGATTTTATCCAGAGGATTTTGAATTCTGAAATTCTTTCTAAAATGTTTGCAGCCTGTGTTCTTGAAGATACCTACTAATGATTCAGAGGTTGCTTAAGCTAGCTCCTTAACATTTCCAAACAAGTTTCATCCATCTCTGCTGATTTGAACACATCTAAATACTCTTTACCTTTACACATCTTTTCTATTCCCTGATTTTAA
>JAVSBS010004237.1:7284-38245 GCA_033124195.1 Coracias cyanogaster | reverse complement strand
GATCTGCGCTCCGCCGAGGTAACAGCCGCGCCGCTCCCCATCCCCATCCCCATCCCCATCCCCATCCCCATCCCCATCCCGCTCCCTCACCTGAGCGGCCCCCGCGGGTCCCGCCGGGCTCGGACCGGGGAGGGGGGAAAAATCTCTTGGATTTCCCAGTCACGAGTCCCTGCGGCTCGGATGACTCCTGGCCGTGCGGAGAGGAATATTGGACGGGCGCTTCCCAGCGCCTCTCTCCAGGCGAGCTGCTCTGTAGTTCTTTTTCCCTTTCCTCATCCCTTCTTTTTCCCCTGACCCACTTCTGTCGTGTGCCCATTCCAGGGGCTCGTACCCGGGAGCATCCGGACAGACCGAGCCCTGCCCCGACGTTCAGACTGTTCTTTCTGTTGTTATGAAATGCGACTGTGAGAACAAAAGTGTTTGGGGGGAAAGTTCCGTGACCTTTGGGATCGCCGCTGCTCAATGCCCTGGTCCTGCTGGGGCTTCATCCCCTCCCACAGCTGCAAACATCTGTGCCCAGCTGTTCCTGGGTACCGGCGGGATCGGGTCACTGCGGCTCCTTCCACACGCACCTTGGGAAATACAAGGTGCTTATTTTATTTGGGTTTGTGTTTTTTTTAAGAGCGTTGCTGTTAATCGGCTCCTGATCTACCAGGTTTCTCCAGCTTTGAACCATTCCCAATAAGCCAGGAAAGATCCCCCCTGTACGGTAGCCCCAGGCGAGGCAATAACCCACCGGAGATATTTTCTCATCTATGGGCAGCTTTGCTATAAGGAACATGTTTAATAAATCATAAGGCCGGTGAATTCCTGGGATTTTTATTGCTTCTGTAAAAATGCAGTTTTGATCCGTCTGCGAGGGACACTGGGGAACAAAGCTGCTCCTTTCAGAGCCGGATCCTGTGCACTGAGGGCACCAGGCTGGCAGCTGTGACCCCCCCCAGGCAGGGGCAATGGGAGACGGGGGCTCCCGGAGCCATCCCCAGCTCTTCAAGGGACCAAACATAAACTGGGTGCCCGGAGCCCCATCTCGGGTCCCCTCGCACTGCTGGGGCTGGGGACTCGGCCGCGTGTGCGGAGCCGAGGCAGCGATGCCAGGAGAGACCATGCAGCTGGAAACCCAGCGAGGCTGCGCCGGGCTTCCCGTTACATTTTTCCTCCTCGCCTTATTGCCCAAGGGGAAAAGAAGCAGCAAAAACCAAACTGCTAAAAAGCAGGAGAGATCCTTGCAGGAAGAATCGCCCAGTTTCCATCAGCCAGGGTGACCCCCCCTGCAGTGAGGTTGCCCCGGCGTGTTTGGGTAGACGGATGGAAATGAAACGATTTTCTTTATTTGCTTGCTCCAATCTGAAAACTGGGGTTTAGGGGTGGGAGCTGAGCCGAAGGGTGAGAGGCAGACGGAGATGTGAACCCGGGAGCTGTCAGGAGCTCCTCGGGATTTCGGAAAACATGAGTGCTGTGGCCAGGGGAGCTGGTTATGGGTTGAAGAGGGTGCTGGAGGGTGCCTGGCTCTGTCCCCGCTGCGCTGGCTCAGACCGAAAGCCTGGCCTGGCCCTGGCCGCAGAGCTGCCCTGCAGAAGCAGCGGCTTGGGGACAGGGATTTGTCCCCTTCTCCTGCCATGCCTTTGTTTTAGGCTGCGCGGAGCCCGGCCGCAATAGCAGAGGCAGGAGGGAGCCTTTCTTTGTACAGGGAAGCATTTAAACTCTTTACAGTGATTCATATATTCCATTCATATGAAACACAGTCCTGCAGAGTGTGAATGGGGACTGCTGGGGGATTTTTTTTCAAGGCAATAAGCCCTAGAAGTGTCAAAAGTTATTCACACCTTGGCGAAATCAAGGATATTTCTGTCCGTGGCTCTTGGCAGGGGCTCAGCACAGCTCGCCTTGTGTCGGGTTTTCGGTTTCCCACTTGGATACGGAGCGGGGGGAGCGCGGGTGCAGCGCTCGCGCTCCCGCTGCCCAGCGCTGGAGGCATTCCTTGGTGCTTTCCCAGCCCCCGGGGGTCATGGGCTCAGCACAGGGTTCAGACCCCTGTGGGTCATGCACCCAGAGAGCTCCCGGGGCTGGAGAGCAGCTCGGGGAGCCTGTGCCTGGCTGAGATGCTGCCCATCACCCTTCACCACTTGTGGAGTGGTCACTGAGGCTGTGACCAAAGCCATGGGCAAGTTCCCTGTTGGGGCAGAGCCCTGCCCGCCCCCCAGCATGGGTCCATGAGCCAGCCCAGCGAAGGGACGGGTGGTGTGAGCATCTCAACCCCACCACAGGAGACTTCGCTCTCCTGGCACAAGCGTGTGCCCCTCCATCGGCTGCTCCATGGTGGCCCCGCTCATTTCAGCGCCGATAAAACTCTTCTGGGGTTTCCTTTTGGGGGGTGCTGCATGGGGTGGCCTGGATGGGACCTCAGTGAGAGGCTCTGGGGGTCAGGCACAGCCCTGGGGGCACTGACCTGCTCGGCGGGGGCTGCCAAGTCCCTGTTGGGAAGCGTTAGTTTGGGGGGAAATCGAGTGGGGTGGCTGGGGGCCGAGAGGCACGGGGACATCGCCCCGCTGCCCAGACGCATGGCCAGCACTCGTGGGGTGCTCTCGCCTCCGCCAGCTGCGCCGGGATGCTTCGAGCTGCTGTAAATCCTCTCCGAAGGAACTGGGAGGACAGTTTTATGGCTTCTGGGGGGGAAGATTAGGAGGGTGTTGTTTTCAGAGCTGATCCATCACGGGCCGCGGGCGCTGCGTGGTGCATCCGAGCGCTCGGCAGCTGGCGTGGGCTCTCCTGGGAAGGTTGAGATAAAAACGCCTGGTTTTCATGTTCTGTCTGCTCTTGGGATCTGGGATGCGAGTGACAAAACTGCCTCCGGAAGGCCCGGGCCCCATGGCCATGCAGCAGCCGGGCTCACTGCGAGCTTGGGAATGGTGGATTGAGGGGATTTGGGCAATGGCACCTGCAAAAGGCATTAACCCCAGCGGAGAGGGCGTGCAGGGCTGGTCCCGTCATCCTCACACACTCCTTCTGTCATTCTCTCCTATTTCAGCTTGTCTGCAGCTTGGGAAGGAGCAGTTTCCATTCCCCTGTGCTAAAGAAAATGTCTGTGTCAATAAAACCAAACAGTTGAGGAGGGGGAGGGATAAAAAGACACTGAGTTGTGTCTGTCTTCTCCCCAGCCCCTTCCCTGTGGGAGCGTGTGCGGGCTGGCGGCTCTACTGGGCACGCACTGGGCTCTGAGCCTCCCCACTCCCCCGCGTGCTCAGTCACCGGCTAATTAGAGAGGCTAATTAACAGAGATGGAGGGGGACGTTGACTCGCACCCGCTCCCTCCTCTGCACCCAGGGGCTCCCTGTGCTGGGTATTTTGGGGCGAGGGGCTGGGTGCTGCTGCAGACCTGGCTGTGTCCCGCCGGCCCTGGGGCCGGTGAAGCCGGGGAGATGCCCCTCGCCGCTGGCTCTCTGCTCCTGCTCAGGGCTCAGCCGCTTCCCCTGCGTGGTGACTTGGACGCTAGCACAGACATAATAAACCACTTTTCCTTTTCCCCTTGCCTCCGGAGCCATTCCTGAGTCACATCCCTGGCTGCCTGGCCTCTTCCCCAGGGCTGGCTGCTCTTGGCTGCGTAACCCTGCGCCTCGGCTGCAAACTTCAAAGCGATGCGATGTGATCCGTCCGAGAAGGGCCCTCCTGGCTGGATGGACGGCAGCGCACCGGGAAACATCTGTGCGGCCTTGGGGGCAAGAAGGATGCTCTGCTCTGTTCCGCAGAGCCCGGCTCACCCGCCGGCATCGCTCAGCTGCTCCCAAGGAGCTGCAGCAGCTGGACCCTTCTTCCACCCCGTATCCCTGCAGGAGCATCCCGCCAGAGACCCCACAGCTCGGCTGGCTGCTGCCTCCCCAAAGAGCTCCTGAGCTTGGCCAGGGGGCTGCACCTGATGGGTGCTACCAAAAATGAGGTGGGAGACAGAAGGAGCCGAAGGCAGCTACGTGAGGGCTTCTGCCGAACCCCCAGCCTGTTAACAGAGCGCTCCTGCAGCCCCCAGCCCCGGTGACAGCCGAGTTCATAAGGCAAAACTGCAGCTCACAGGCAGAAACTGCAGCCAAAGTCTGCAGAGCAGCCGGGTCTCATCTCCGCGACCTTCCCTGGGGCCGAGCCTGTCCCGCTGGCCCATCTGGAGATGTTTGTCCTCAGAGGCTCTTCCAGGCGCCTCTGTCCAGGACAGGGCTTGGCAAGAAGCAGCCAGGGAGGACGACAACGATCTCGGTGTCCACCTGCTGTGGATGTGGAGAGGCGGAGGCGGGGGCTTCCCACCTTGGATATTTTGCACCAAGAAACCAAGTCCCTGTTCCCTGCATTGAAGCGCAGCACTCCCAGCACAAGCTCTGCCTTCCCCGGGCAGGATGCGGCCCCAGGAATCCCCCAGACCAGGAGACCTCTGTGAACCTGCTGCAAACCCGAGCGGTTTGCATCAGCAGTGCCGGAGCCCGCGGACCTCGCAGCGCTGCCCGTGCCTGCCCTGCAGAGCTCTCTGGCCATCGCTGAGAGCCCCTTTATTGTTCTTGCGGAGGGTTTTGTTTCACTGCTGCCTTCCAAGTTCCCAGGGATCTAAATTCTAAAGCAGGGTCTTGTAAAGAGCCCCGTCCAGATGGATGAGATGAAATCGCTGGTATCAGATGAGATCTATCCCCTGTCTTTATCCACAGACAATGCAGCAGTGGGAGCAAACAAGGATACGGCCTTTCTTCGGAGGCACATTAGCCAAATAAGAGCCTTCGCTTTGTTTCGTATCGAAACCCAAGACCCTGCGGCCAGACCACCGCATGCAACTGCCCCGATCCCTGCAGCCGTGTGAGGATTCACCCCTTTCCCCACAAATACTCCTGTGCCCAAGTTGCAGGCAGGGCAGAGCAGAGGGGTCCTGCCCGTCGCGTTGTGAGGGTGTTTCTGTGCTGGCGGGGCCCTGTTGGTGCCCCCAGGGCTGGGCAGATCTCCATGCTGCTGCGGGGATGGAGCAGTGCTCGGGGCTCTTCTGCCCTCGGGCAGAGACATGACCCTGGCACCTGCAGAAGGTGCTTTGGTTGTGCCCCATCTTTAAGGGAGAGCTGAGCCCGTTCAGCCAAGGACTGGGGCCGTCTGGAGCAGCCGAGTCCTCTGAGCACAACGCTTGATGTTAAAGTGATGCTTAAACCCTGCGGCCGATTCACCTGCTTTCAGATTTCATTACAAGCCCCAAAATTTAGTCCAGGTTTGTTTTAAGAAGTTACCAGAGGCTGATAGAGCCTGGGACTGATTTATGGCTTCCCATCAAAATCATGTGGTTTTACCACAAAACTTGGAAGCCCTGGCTGCCTTTTTCCTTTGGAGCTACTGGCTTTGCTCCAGGTTCGGCTCCGAGGGGGGAGAGTGTGAATCCAGGGGGTGCATTGGGGCTGGAGTGTTCGGGTGCTGCAAGTGAATGGAGGAGACATGGATCTCCGCAAAGAGAATATTTCATGTCAGGACAGCGCAGCCATCTTTTCCAGGGCAGCACTGACGAGGCAACGGGAGGCTTGGCATGGAGGGAAGCTGCAGCAGTTCCTCTGCTTTCAGAGTAGCTTTAATTTCAGCACTCGCTGCTTATCGCCCTTGCATCCTGCTCTCTGTCCAGCGATGTTCTCTGTGCCAGCAGCCGAGAGCAGCGTCCCCCCTGTGCCCAGGGAGGCTGGGAGGTCCTGCTGCTCTCCCCCGTGCCCTGCTCCTGGACCTGCCGGGTGAGCTGCTGGTGCCCACTGGGGTTAAATGTGTGGGCTTTTGCCAGGAAAGCATATTTTCAGCCTCAAACATGCATTGTCAGTGACTGCAGGAAGGTATTTCTCAGCTGCTCCAGTGCCCTGTAAGCCAGCCAGACAGTGGAGAGAAACAAGCTACTTTTATTGCTATTTCTTCATATTTCCTGATATTGCCAGTCTGGCGCTCACAGCCCACAGGCAGATCCCCAAAGGCTCTGGGTTTGGATTACAGTGGCGATACTTTTGTCTTTTCTCTGCCTTTAATTTCAGATGCTTTGGGCCTCGGGGGGGGTGGGTCAGGCTGACGGGCAGAGACCGCAGCCCCCCAGGGAACCAGAGCAGACCACAAACCAGGCCAGCGCGGGCCGTGCGTCCCCATCACGAGAGTCCCGGAGCCCAGCAACCACTGTGTGCCCACGGACCTCTGAGGGTCACTCTGGGGCGGGGTCTGGGCTGCTGGTTCATGGACAATGCCTGAACAGATGAAAATAGTGCTTTGCGTTACCTAAATAACGAGGTTGGGGCAGCTGCGAGCGGCTCTGGCCACGAGCAAGTGCTGCGTCCTGCCGGGCATCCCCTGGCGCGGGGGCCAGCGGGACAGCAGAGCCGCTTCGGGGCTTGCCTGGCTTTGTGGCTTTAGTGTCTTTTGAAAGTAAAGGTGAGAGGGAGAGCTGGGCAGCATCGCATCAGCTACCCTTGTCCATACCGAGCACAGTGGTTCCGTGCCCCATTCCCAAACCTCTGCTCGCTCCTTCCCACCGCCGGCACAGAAATGCCTGCGCCATGGGCGGCCCTTGTCTGTGCCAAGCACCGCGCCATGCCGGGCTGCGCCAGCCGGGAGCTGCCGGCTCGTGTGGCACGGCCCTGGTGTGGGATGCTCAGGGGTCCAGCACCGTTCCTCTGGCCGGGGATGTTTGATGCTGCCCAGCACGTCCGCCCATGCTTTTTTCCATCATTCGTTCTCCTGTAGCTTTTCCTAAAGACCACGTGTGGTGTTATTGCCAGACGTAAGCTGTGAGCTAAGACAAGACCCCAGAGCTCCTCCAAGCAGTTCTAGGCAGAGCTATACCATGAGTTTGTAATTACTTTATACCGAGCCCGGTATTTTCCTCCCCGCAGGGGAAGGGCAATAGAGCGAACAAGAGCAGGCTCGTGCCAAACCGTGCCCGGGCAGCGCTTTTATGAAATCTTGGGTTTGTAAGAATTAATTTCATTTAAAACATTCTTTTCGTTTTTCATAAAGCACAGCAAATCCGCGGTACTTAGGGCAGGAATGCAGCGAAAGCGCTGCCGGGCAGGCAGTGAATTACCCGCGGCAGATGGGCCATGACGCCGGGGTCGCCCGTGGTCCGTAGCCGTGCTGGGCTCGGCTCTCTCCGGGCATCCTGCTGGGAAGAAGGGAGATGCTGGAGTGACCCTCTTGGATGCAGCTGGGTGCGGGACTCCGGCAGCCTCCTCCCGTCCAGCGCACCTGGGAGATGTTCAGGTGTGTTTATCCCCAAAGGTTTCGATCCCCGTTTGCCAGCCCAGCGCCCGTGTGCTGCAGGACATGGTGTCCTACGCGGGTGGGACGAGGTGTCACAAATCATCCGAGTCCCCTGGCTGGTGGCAGCTGGTCCAGGATGAAACCTGGCCTGAAACCCAAGCAGGCTCGCTCAGGTGGCAGGTTGCAAAGAACTCAAGTGTATTTTGGGACTGGGGCTGGGAGCCAATGCTCCTGCCCTGCACGTGAAGGTGTGAAGACCAGGGCTGTGGGAGAAGCAAACCTCTGTCCACCTCACTCTGGGCTGCCGGGGCATGACAGGAGGCACCTTTCCGAGAGCAAGACCTCAGCGGGGCCAGTTCCTTGGAGGCCCTTGGCACAGGATGGGGTTTGCTCCCCAGGGTCAGGAAACAGCCCAAAATCCCACTGTTTTGAAGGGCAGCCCTGCTGGGAAGGGGTTTGACTCTCCTCCCACCATTTCCATCTCTTGCAGCCTCAAAGGACTGGACCCAGATGCCCCCCTCCTTTTAGGATGCAAATGGGTGCTGATGACTTTGGGCACCAGTTCCTCATGCACTTGGGGGTCTGAGTTTGAGCACAGGCATGGGATGTGTCTCTGGGATTTGGAAACTGGAGGCAGGTGATGGGTCTAAGTGGCTGGTCCCGCTGCTGGGCTGGGATTGCTCCTGGACGCGGTTCCCGGTGTTTCCAGAGGCTCACTTGCTATAAATCTCTGCCTCCCGCCTGGCTGGTGGGCTCCAAGCCTTCTGGAGAGCTGATAGTGAGGAACAGGAGGAGGATTAGAGGGTTTAGCAGGTGTCAAACCTCATCCTTCATCCTGCTGCAGGGAAGTCCGTGTCTCGCTCTTCCCTGCTCCTGCGTAAGCTGTGCCAGAGCCGGGGCTGCCGGCATGGGGGAAGCGGGAGATGGGCCCCGAAACAGCGCAGGGTGGGCTGGCAGCGCCCGGGGTGCAGGGGGCCTATGCCGTGCCCAGAGTCCCCCGGGCACCCACCAGCTCTGAGCTGGACATGGCAGCTGGTTGGGTGAAGCTCCTGAGAAGCGAGGTCGGCAGCTCTCCGGCACGGCACCGCCGAACAGCCGGGGCTGGTGGGGATGCTCGGGGCACGCGGCGAGCCGGGCGATGGAGTTTGCCAGCCGCGGCATCGGGTTGAGCCTCTGTTGCTCCGCGGTTTGCCGGGGAGAGCGTGAGAGCGCAGGTCTGGGCATGCTGTTTATTTTGGTTAAATTGAGTTTTCTCCGGGAGATTGGGGGGCGGGGGGGTGCCTCCAGACAAGGGGCTTTTGTGAGCCAGGCTGCAAGCCGATCCCCTTTTGTGGTTTTGCTTTTTTGGATGATACAATTTGTTATTCCAAGAACTACCCAGCAAATGGACCCCGTTAGATGAGTCAGCTTTTGTCTGCGCCCACCTTGGCCCCGCTGGGAGCTGCTGGGGCCGTGTTACCCAGCGCCTTTGAAGAGATGGGGGTCCAGGGGTGGGAGCTGCTGTCCCTCCTTGCCAGCTGAGGGTCTGTGGCTGTGCTGACGGGGCATCTTATGGGATTAGCCCGGACTGGGAAAGCCAGCGGGACAGGCAGAAAGTGCCAGGTTTGTTGAATTCCCTGTCACACTCGTGTCCCTGGCAGCACACTGACAATAAGCGGATTGTTGCCGCGCTGCTGGGGGCTGGAGCCAGTGCCAGGGAGGGACCCCATCCATGGGGCAGCCCCTTTGCCCTCTCAGATGGGGCTGGACCCTCACCTCTGGCCACTGAGCTCCATCAGAGCTGCGGGAGTTTGCGCCGTTCTCTGCCCTTTGGCACGAGGGCTCTGTCCCCAGCCCGTATTTAAGGTACTTCCCCCCCAGTATCCCTGACCAGGAGCGGGCCGGCTGTCTGGGTGGGGAGCCTGGGAGCAGGGTGGGAAGCGAGGGGCAGCTGCAGCACTGGGGGTCCCACAGCGACTGCAGCTCCCCACCGCAGCTCTGCAGACCCCGAGCAGGGCACAGGCACTTCTGTGCCTCACACGCAGGTCCCTGCTGCTGGGGACAGCACACGGGGTCCCAGCAGCAGCCCCAGCACACGTGGGTCCGGCCAGGGTGGCTGCGCAGACTTAGCTGCAGCCTTGTGCGTTGAAGGCCAGGCCGGGGCTGCGGTGCCAAGGCATGTCCATCCCACCGGGATGTCCATCCCAGGGCCAGGCGGTTCAGCCGGAGCATCCTTGGCCTGCTCGGCGTTACCTCCTGCCGTGCGGGGTTGCTGCTGGCTCTGTTTGTCTTGGCTCCATTGGGCTTTTTCCTGCATGCGAGCCGGCTGGAGCTGGGCAGGAGCCAGTGGGTTTATAAATAAAAGCATCGGACACCTCTCTGGGTGGTGCTGAAAGCTCCCGAAATAGTCCTGCTGCCCGGCCAAGGCACGTGGCCAGGATGTTCGAAGAGGCAGCCCTGGGTTGGGTGTGGGAACAGGGCCCACCCTGCTCCCTGACTCCCATCCTGGCCACCCTGGCACAGCAGCTCCCGGGGGTCCCTTCCCAGCTGGATGGGCACTGTCTGCTCCTGCAGCACCGGGACAGGCTGCCTCAGCTCCCGGGGGTGTCCCTGCTCCCTCCAGCCTCCTGATGGGATGTGCCCCGGAGCTGGCTGTCCACACATGCGGGGGATGCCCAGGAGCGGGCACTGGCTGCCAGCTGTGCCCAGGGATGGGTTTGCTGCAGGGGCTGCTGCCTATGGGACCCTCACCGGCAGGACAGGCACGTGGCGTCGTGGAAAAGGGGTGGTCAGCACTGGTGGGGAGCGATGCGAGGGGAGCAGGGCAGCGCAGGGCACGGTGTGTGCCGGGCACCGCGCACAGGGAACATCGACTGCGGTGAAACTTGGCCAGCACCGGCTGATGGAGAAGGGCTGGGAGGAGAGTGGCTCCATTGACTTCACCTCCCGTGCCTGTATTTTCAGCGCAGCGCTGGCCTGGCCCGGGCAGGGATGGTCGGAGGCCGTGGGACGCTGGCCTTGGGTGACATGTGCTTTCTGCCAGCGGAGGAAGCCCGGCTGGCTGGGGCCACGGTCCAGCCTTGACAGAACCCAGCGGGGGCCGTGGGAGGGGGCAGCTGGGACATCCTGACAAAAGGAGCCCAGCGGCGGGCAGGAGACAGCGCCGGGAGCCAAGCGCGGGGGCAGGACCTGTCCAGAGCTCCTTCCACCAGCCATCTCCGCTCGGCGCTGCCCGCAGAGTGCCGGGAGGGATGAAGGTGACGGTGGCCTCGCAGACCCCGGTGCCAAGGGCCAGTGCGGATGGGGGGTTCCCAGCTGCAGCCAGAGCCGTCTTCCCACTGGGCCCCTGCCAAATTCCACCCAGGGCCTGGCATTTCAATGTGCTATGCCTTCGGAAAACAGCATTTTAATGCTCTTGCTGAAAATGAAGAGGAAAATGTCCTTGGGCTTGCACAGGAAGGCTCCCGGGAGCCCGGCTGTGCCGGGGGCTGGCTGGGCCCTGGCCAGGCAGCTGGGGACGGGTGGGATCCTCCAGAGCCACGCGTCTCTTCGGGACTCCCCTGCAATTTTGGGCCAGCTCTGCTTGTTCCTGCTATTTCGGATGCAGCACTGATGCTGGTGCTGCCCATCCTCACAGTGTGTCCCACCAGCCCACCGGTGCAGAGACTTGGGGTGCAGTGAGTGTGGCAGGGGCTGTCACCCCTCCCTGGGCAGGGATCGGGGGCATCGCCCGCTGCCACCCCCAGCCTCGCCAGCGCCTTTCCCTGCTCTGTTCCCGCACAATAGCTCCCAAGTTGAAGGCTGAAGGCTTTCTTGGGTTCTTTTCTCTTTTTGTTTGTCCTCTTTTTTTTTTTTTTTATAATTGTCCTCTAGAAAAATGGGATGAATAGGGTCGGTTTAATTTTTTCCCCATGTTTCACGGCCACATGTGAAGGCTCATAAATGGCAGACTAGCGCGGCAGCGTGGCGCCCACGGCAGACACCCAGCGCCCGCCCACGCCAGGGCCGCCACAGCCCACTGCTTCCTAGAAGGCAGCGACCAATGTGCCAGCATCTGACCCAGGTCTGGGTCCACTCCCTGGATCTGCTCCTCAGCACAAGGGCACAATCAGGATCAGTGCTGAGGTCCCTGGGGTGTGGGAACTCCTCCCAGTCCCCTCTCGAGTGCCATGGCATCCTTCTAACCCTGTGCCCAAACCAGGAGATGCCCCCGTGCAGAGGCTTCTTGCCAGGCTCAGCACCGTGCCACCACCAGCCCGCATGGCCTTGGGCAGGACAAGCCCCTCTTTGGGCAGCGGGTCCCAACCAGGGATGGAGGGAGGTTCCCACATGACATAGCCCGGAGGAATACTCTGCCTGGAAAAGAAGAGCTGGATGTTTTTCCAGCTTGAAGCCTAAACAGAAGGTTTTGTAAGAAGTGTGTCCCCTGGCCTCGGCTCAGCACGCGGCTGGGCTGGCTGCAGCAGCCAGCACAGCCCTCCCTGTTCCCCCCGAGTTGGTCTCCGGTGCTCCCCGGACGGGGCATGGCTCAGCACCGTCACCGCTACTGCCTCATTCCCATCCTCCAGCAGAACCTGCACCCGGGAGGCTGCAGGGACACGGGATGTGGGGACACAGGGATGGTCCTGAGCGCTGTCGGATGCACGTCTGTCCCAGGGCTGGTGTCACTAACAGAAATAAAGAGGCCCACTAAAAAAATATTCTGTATGTTCTGCGCTGGAATGGTCTGGGGCACGTGAAATCCATCCCATTTTCCTCTGGGCTGCCCTGGTGAGGTCTGGGTCCGGCGCTGCCAGCAGCTCTGCCAGCTGGTGCTGCGTCAGGAGAAGCAGAAGCAGTATTAGGTTAATGTCTGGATTCAATGATCTTAACGGTCTTTTCCAATCTAGGCAATTCTGAGATGAACATGGTTTGTGGGCGCAAGGTCCCGCCAGGCACAGGCGAGGGGGGTCTGGGACCCTTGAAAGCCAATTAACTGGGATACTCGATTGCACTGGAAATGAGGAGCCTGGTAATAAGGTTGTGGCTTTGGGTAGTGGCACGCTGGCGTTCCGTGAGGCTGAAAGGTCTTTGTTTGTGAACAAGTAGCGATGGCGCATGTGGGAGCGGTGCGTGGCTCCTGTGTCCTCTGGACACGGCACCCGGGAACCTCGGGAGGCAGGAGCGGAGCTGCCCCGTGGGACTTGCTGCTGCCTCTGCCACAGGGCTCGGGGGCAGCGGGGGTTTTGGCAAAACCCCCAGGAAAGCAGGGCTGCTGGAATTCCCTGTGAGGCTTTCGGCTCTGAGACAAAGGAAATGTGGAAACAGAAAAAAACAACAACAACAACAAAAATTTCAAATTGAAAAATCAAAGCCGCTGATTCAGCGATGTTGAAACATCTTGTGACAGCGTCAGATGCATTTTTTCCAAACAAAATTCTGGGAAAAAATCAGCTTGATTTTTACACAACCCGCATCCGTCCCAATGGAAAGGCACGTGCTGGGGGGGGACGTGGAGGCCGCTGGAGGAGCACTGGGACCGGTACCCGGCACCCTGGGACTGCAGCTGTGCAGAGGCCCTGCACCCACCGTGGTGCTGGCCCCGCCGAAACGGTCATTACAGAGCGCGGGGGAAATCTGAAATCCAAGCCGGCAGCGCAGGGCCAGCGCGGTTTATGGTAGCGTCTTGTCAGAGTTTCCACTGAACACCTCGGGCTTGCTGGGATCGCACACCCGCACACAGAAATTAAATTAAATTCAATAACGTAAACTAAAATGCTTCCTGGGAAGCGTGCGTGCCATCCCCTCGCCAGGCTCTGAATACGTGCGAGTGGCTCTGGCGCTTCTGCCACGTTAAAAAAGCTGCGGTATGGTGCACAGCCCCCGGGGCAGCTGGGCATGGGATGGGATGGGTTGGGAATTGGGATGGGATGGGAAGTGATGAGGATGCAGTCGGGATGGGGATGGCAATGGGGATGGAATGAGGATGAGATGGGGACAGGGGCAGCAGGATGGGGAGGGTTCAAGCTGTGGCAGTGGGAGATGAGGGTCCTGCCAGGAGCCCCCGCCATCCGAAGAGAACCCGCTACTCATTTTACTTACTGGGCGCGCAGCAAAGTCAGACTCTTTAGCCCCCCACATGCCAAGGAGCTGAGTGGCCTCGCCAGCCCAAGGGGTGCAGCCCCCACTCCTCGACACCCCACGCTTGCCCGGCTCCACCGCTGCCCACCCTGACACCACACCCGGCAGGTACCAGTCCCCGGGGGGATGCGCTGCCCTGGAGAGACCCTGAACAGAACCTGGGCAGGGGTGGAGGCTGGCATGGGGGCAGTGACCACCCTGGGGGAGGATTTGCTGAGCAAGTCGGGGAGGAAGGTCATTTTGCTGCCTGGAGGGGAAGGACTGGGGACCGGGACCCCCATGCCACCCTGCTGTGCCTGGGGAGCAGCATCTCGCCCTGGCGAGCCCCCGCGGTACAGGCAGGGAGCGGCCGGTGCCAGCCCGCGTGCCAGCGAGGCGCGGGCATGGCCGGTCACCGCCCCGGCAGGTAACTCTATCCCCCCGCGCCGGGGAGGGATGCAGCCCAGGCACCCGCTCCTGAAATTTATTTTAATGTAAACCTAGCTCTAAGGCAGCTTTTTCTCATTTTTAAACTATTTCATATCAATCCTTGGCCTGACATTTGTTTTCTTTGAGTGCGGTGGGGAGCGTGGTCGGCATTGCTGAGGATATCTCCTCAGGAATCTTGGCAGAGGCGGCTCCCGATCTTTGAAGAAACGGCAAATGCAAAACAGAAGGCAGATATTAGAGAAGCATAAACAATATTTTCCCCTTGCTAACCCCAGAAGCGGTGCAGGGGCCAGCTCAGCGACACGGCAGCGGAGGTGGGGACCCTGTGCCCGGACACCACCGGTGGCACAGCACCTGCCCGGGTTGACCCCATGGCCCCCATCCCCTCTCCAGGCCACGTCCCCGTCACCTGCGGCCTTGCAAACACACGGACACCCTCGTCCCCAGGGGCTGTGACCAGTGGCAACTGGGGAGCAGTTGTACTGGGAGGGTCTGCGGTGGGTGGGGGGAGCTGGTGCAGCCGGGGGTGCCCCTACTGAGGTCTTGTCTTGTTGGGGGCAGGAGCCGGGCTCTGGGGTCACCCCCAAATGCTGAAACTCCAAGGAAACGCTGCGCCGAGGGTGAAGCTGGTGTCACGGGCATGTTATGGCAGAGCGTGTGCGGGAGCGCAGGCAGGCACCGGGCACAGGCAGGATCACCCGGGGGTGCTGCTAAAAACCTGGAAGAGGAGAAGAAACAGAGATCAAAGGACCCAGCAAAACCAGGGAGACAGGATTTCAACCCCGACGTTAAAATAAAATGACTGTTAGGATAAACACTGCGAGGCTGGTTCGCATCCCGCGCAGCCAGGCTCGTTGCCGGGGTTTTCTTCCTCGGCGTTTCATGCTCGAGGAGAAGCTCCCGCAGCTCACAAATTTGCCGTCGTAGCTGGGCAGCCGGGAGAGCGATGGAGGGCAGTGCTGGTGAGCCTGGGAAAACAACGGCACGGGGCATGCCGTGGTGGTAACACTGCTGGGGAATGAGCTACTGACCAGTGGCACCAGCTCTCCCGGGAGCTGCTGTCCCCGTGTGCTCCCGCTGCTCTGGAGCCTGTTTCCACCATGGCAGGAGGCTGCGATGGCCGGAGCAAGTCCATTGTGCTGGAAGGCTGCTGGAAGGCAGGCACTGCCGTGAAGCTCCGCGTTGTAACCAGAGATGTCGTCAGGATTCTTGCAGGTGGCAAGAGGAGAGCACGATGTCAGGGCTGGTGAACAGAGGGGCTGGGATGGCGACATTGGGGTCTGGGGTAGGAGAAGTTCCTGGACACAGGCACATGCACATGGAGAGGTCCTGCAGCGCAGCCATTCGCTGCTTGGAACATAAATCCGCTGAGGAATGAGTGCCCGTGGGTTCAGACGAGGCCTCTCACCTTGTTCGCTCTCAGCAGCTCAAGTACTTCTGGCCTTAGAGGGAAGAGATGCCCAGCTTAGGGCATGGTCCTTCCATGTGAGCTTTGAAGCCACCACAGGGCTCCTGGCCTTGCCAGCACCTGCCCTGGAGCTGTTACGAGCTCCCACTGCTCTTCGATCACCAGCATCCCCCTTCACAGGGGTTCCCATCCCACAGGGCACAGGGCAGGGGCTGGAGCAGCCGTGGTGTCCCTGTGCTCTCGGGGCAGAAGCCGCATTCCCCTGTGATGCTACTGTGAGTGCAACAGGCTCCAGCAGCTCCATCACCCCGGCTCTCGGTGGGGATGGAGACACGGGAGGTCTCCGGGGCACCCCTGCCCCACACATCCCAGCAGCAGCCCCGGAGCGAGGGGGGTCTGCCCGCTCAGAGCACCCCTGCCCCAAAGGCTCTGGCCCCGACCACAGCTCGTTATAATTAAGCTGGTGACCCCAGCACGAGGCTGGAAGTTTAAATGTCTGCGGTTGATGGCCGCTTGCCCGCAAATTCCCCGCGATGGGAATCGCTCTCCGCGGGTCCCTCCAGGCTTAGCAGATTTCTTTGCCAAATACCCATTGCGTTAGAAAAGGCGGTTTCTGCGCAGGAGCTGCGGGGGCAAAGTGGCGTCTGAGCCGCGGGCCCCGGGTCAGCACCGTCTGCTTCCCACCACAGCTTCTGTGTCCCCGGAGCTGGGCTGCTCTGGCTCACCGAGCTGGCACCGCTGTCCCGGGGCTCCTGCAGCATCCCGGGGTGTCCGGGCACATCCCGCACCGGGATGCGGGTGCCAGAGGCTGTGCTCGGGCCGCGGGGCTCTCACCGCAGTTCGGACCCTGCACAGCCTGGCCCGTGCCCAGACACCGCGAGAGGGGCTCAGACCCTGCCCGGCGGCTGTGGCACCGCAAAGGGGCTGGGAGCCTCCGGCACCCCCGTCCTCGCTGGACACCCCAGCTCCGGCCCTCGGCTCTCGCTTTGCCCCATCCTTGGCTACAAGGGATGGTGTCGCTGCTGCTGCCCCCGAGCCGGCCACCATCCCACCGGGAGGAGGAGGAGAGGGGAAGAAGAAGGGAAGAAAAAAATGAATCCCCACAAAAATGTCTTCATAACAGGAAACGTCTCATAAAATACCTGTGGTTTGGCATGTGTGATCTGACTGGTCAAACTATGCACCTGGCAGGCAACCCTGCTATTAATGCTGCACAGTCTGGTATTTCGGTGGAGCTGAGGCTGGGGGGGGGGACAGGATGGGACTGGGGAGCTCGGGGAGCAGAAACCTTCCATCGGGGCCAGGGAAAAGGGGGGACCGTGTCCCTTGGGTCTGACTCGCCTCCATGTGCGCCCAGGGAGGACATCCCAGCCGTGTTCCGGTGAGGGGATGCGATGAGCCAGGCTGAGCCTCGTGCCCCGGGCAGGAATCTGGTGTTTCTGCTGCTTCAGGTCAGGATTCTCCACCCAGGCCCAGGTCCGAGCCGGGCAGACCTGGAGGTCTCTGTCCAGATCTCCAAACACCCAGGCTGTGGTGCCCACCATGCCCCAGGGGTGGCTTCACACCCATGGGCACCCTCGGCTCCAGGCGCGTCGGCAGCAATCAGCCGAGGCTCTCCCGCGCTTGCCGAGGAGTTTTGACAGCTGGAGGTGAGGGATTAAGCCCTGAGCTGTGACCTGCGGCAGGCTCACGCCTTGCTGCGCTCCCGGCACTCACACGCGGAGGGGCATTAATCGCCTTAGCTGATCCCTGACCCGGTGGCTGCGGGATCAAGCGGTGGCACCAACCCTGTCAGCACCATCGCTGGACCCTGGGCTCCTCGGCTCCGGGCAGCGTGCACCCTTGGCAGCGTGTGCCCTGGGCAGCGTGTGCCTTGGGCGTCATGTACCTTGGGCCTGACCCGATGCAGGGCATCGCCCAGGCCGTGCGGTGGGGCAGGGAGCGGTTCCCGCACACTTCCTGCTCTCTCCACATCCCAGATGGCTCAGGCGTGTTGGGAGATGAGTCGGGGCAGGGAGAAATACCCAGGCTGGTTTTGCGCTGCCTGCCGGGGGAGTGGGCAGAGCTTGGCATCTTGTTGTACACCCACCCCCAAGCTCCTCCTGCTGCAGCCCTCCCAGCTCCTCTCCTGCACCCCGGCACCACCACGGGTACCCTGAGCTTTGTACATGCCAGCTGGCCCATGGATACCAAGAGCAGCTTGGCTCGTGGCCTTTCCTTCAGCCCTCCACCTCTGCCCGCCTCGGCGGCAGTTGCTGAGGCAGCGGGAGTTAATTAGCACGGAGCCCCCAGCTCCGAGTTCATTTGGCTGCCAGCCCGGCCTGGACCCGAGCGAGACGATGGACGCAGCCACCGCCCGCAGCGAGCCGGGCTGCGGGCACCGCGGGCTGTGCCGGGGGCGATGCACCATGCCACGCTGTACCATGCCATGCCATGCTGTGCCATGCCATGCTGTGCCACGCCGTGCCATGCCACGCTGTGCCGTGCCGTGCCCAGCCTGCTCGGTGCAGGGGCCAGGCGCCGGTGCTGCGGGGGTGCCAGGAGGCTGCCTGCAGCTGGGCTGGGGTGTTTTTCTTTCGTCAAGGAAAATGTTTTCTTGTTCCCTGGGCTGACGGGCGGGCGAGGCTCGGGGCCGTGCGGCGCGTACAGCAGCTTTTGGATCGGATCGGGTGTCATGCATTTAAGGGCCGGCTCATGCCAAGACTCTCTGCGCGCTCCCGCGCTGCTCGGCCGAGCTGCTGCCTGAAGCCTTTGGCTTTCGCAGCCCAGCCGACAGAAACAACGTGCTCGCTCTCTCCTTCAATAGCTCACTTTTCGTTTTTGACTCGTTTTATCATTATTTCTAAAGCATGTGTAGCACAAAGCAAATCATCTACCTCCCGCTGGAGTCAGTCCAGGCCCGTGTTGGGCTTGGAAAACCTCCCTGCTTTATTTTTTATTGTAAATGACCGGAGGATGGAGCAGCTTGGTGGGACATGGTGGTGTCCAAACCCGCGCTGCTCCAGCCCACCCACACACACCGGCTGCTTCCTCGGTGCTGTCTCTTTGCCGCGTCCACCTGAGCTGGGCAAGGGCGCAAGGAGCTCACTGCTGCTCGCCACAGCCCGGGAGAGCTGCTGCTGTGGTTTGCAGAGCTGGTGCCCATGCCCTGTGCTCCCCCCGGCACAGGATGGGGATGGAGCCACAGCACTGAGCAGTTGAGCGCATCAAAGACCCCGTCCTAGCTCATCCCTGCACCCCAGCGAACCCCCGAGGGGGCTGGCGTGGCCACGGGGATGGAGCGAGGCCGAGGGCCAGCGAGCAGAGCCCTGCACCCCCAACTGATCGTGCTTTTACTGCCAGGTTTAAACAAGTTCTCCATTTTACTGACCTTCAACCGCAATCGCAGATCCCCCGTGGATCACATATACTGACTCAGAAAATAATTAGCCTTGAAGGGAGCAGGCGCGGTGCCTGCCTGCCAGGCCCGTAATTAATATTTAAATAACAGGAGCCATAAATCAGCAGCAGCTCAGTGAACAAGCCCCAGTTGTGTGTGCGGGGAAGCGCGGGGCCGTGTTGCTCGCAGGAAGGTCGCCCGGTCTGCGGGCAGGGCCGTGCCCAGGAGCGCTGACATGGATGCTGTGGGGAGAGGGGGACGGTGCGGGGCGGCAGCAGCCCCCTTCTGCTGGGAATAGTGGGGAACTGTGTGCCGGGAGCGTGCCGAGAGCTCGCCAGAAGCTCGCCAGGCCGACCAGCACAAGCCATAGACTGTTTCTGGAGCGACGGGGGCAGCGCGGGCTCCAGCTGCCCAAGCCCTCGCACTTTTTCGAGAACAAGGTGACATTTCTTGTCTCTTTTCTCATGCTTTAAGTGTGAGATTTTTTTTCCCTTTCCCGGAGCTTTCATTGCGTGCCAGGGGTTTTTAACACGTCTGCTCACCGACTGCCAGGGGAGCAGACACTTGCACAGCAGCGGCCGGCTCTGAAGCTGTGCCAAGGGTCTCTGTGCTGCGCCGCCGCACCGGCTGCAGCCAGGCCGGGGCCCTGCTCCCCCCCGGAGCCGAGCAGCGCGGTGCTCCCGAGCCCTGTCCCCACTCCAGCATCTTCTCAGGGACCCCTTGAGCACTTGCTCCCCCTGTACGAGCTCTCCTGGCCCAGCTGCTCATGCTGGGCTGGCTCTTCTGCAAGGACCAGCTGTGGTCGAGCTACTGGACAGTGCTGGGGGGGCTGGAGCTGCAACCAAAGGACAGTAGCCCGGGTGACCACGGGGCCCTGCCCGCTGGTGCATCACTGTGCCCAAGAGCCAGCCACGGTGCCCAGGCAGCAAGAGCGGGATGAGCTCGTTCCACAGCACTGGGTCAGGACGAGCTGCACTCGGGAGCATCTCTTCTGCATCCCCCGAGCATCTCTCCTGCATCCCCCGAGCATCTCTCCTGCATCCCCCAAGCATCTCTCCTGTATCTCCCCAAGCATCTCTCCTACATTCCCCCAAGCATCTCCCCTGCATCCCCCTGAGCACATTCCCTGCTCCAGGTGGGAAAACGTGACTCCTTGTGAGATTTCTGCTGGCTATACCGGAGCAGGTCCCGGCCCCACGGGAGGAGGAGGTGGTGACACCCAGCTGTAGCCCTCACAGACCTGGTGGCCTCACCTGCACCATGAACCATCCCACACTTGCAACCTGCCCTGGGAGATGAGAACGTTGTGTGGCTGCTCATTGTGATTAATTATCATTTCATAACGCAGGAGATTTCAGGCATGAAAGAGCCTCTTCACAGACACGTCGTGCACACTTTATCCATCATATGAGACTCCAGATGTTTCCATTTTATTCTTATTAAATCACTGCCTGGAGAGCCCGGGTAACGTGAGGCCTCCTGCCGTGGTGCTGGGCACCGCTGCAGGGAACAGCGAAGCACCAGAGACCCCTTCTCCGTGAGGGATGGAGACACGAGCCTGGGGGTCTCAGGCCAGGCCCCTCCCTTTGCCCCCGCAGCCCTTTGGGAGAGCTGGGGCAGGTGGAACGACCCGTTGGGAGCAGGAGCTGAGCTCATGTCTGGAGACACCAGGTTACAGACACACCTCGGTGCAGGACAGGGGGACTTGAATTCACACCCGGCACCCGGTGAAACCGCGGCTGGAGGCACATCTTCTCCTCCTCCCTTTGTCCTGGCTCCGGCGTCCCCCAAGTCCTGCGTCTCTCCAAGGGGTGGGCTCTCACAGGGGGACATCTGGAAATGCTCCCCAGCACCCGGCAGCGAGGGATGGAGCCACCCCAGGGTGCTGCACCTGCGGAGCGGGCTCCTCGGAGCATCCCATGGAAACAGCCCAGTGGAGGGAGGAGCGGGAGGGACTAAACCCAGGTGGGAGAAGAGAGAGCTGGGGAGGGAGGGAGGTGGAGGTGGAGGCACAGGGGTCATACCAGGTAAGGAAAGCAAATAAGTAGCTGATTCAGGGGTTTGTTCTCCTCTTTTATTTAGCAGAAACTGTATTTTTACAGCTGCAATCCCTTAAAATGGGATTCTTTTTCCTTTAAACAAATCCTTGTAAAATAATGCTTCATAAAAATAAGCGTTCCTCTTCTCGACCCTGAAGACAGAAAAACAATAACGCCGGCAAGGCCCTCCCCGTGCCGCCAAGGAGGCTGCCGGTGGCTGTCACGCGTGTCCCCGTGTCCCCGGCCGTCCCACCCGAGCTGGAGCCCGGCCGTGGCCTCCCCGGCGGGTGTGGGACGGGCAGAGCTGAGCTCCTCTCCCAGCAGCCTTCGTGGCCACCTGCATCATCCCATGGTCCTGGCTCCATCGTGCCACCAGCGGCAGAGCCGTCCTTGTCCCCTCCAGCGCCCGGCGCGGCGCGGGCAGCACAAGGGGCCGGCTCCGTGGACATTTACCGGGCAGCGGTCAAAGCTGCCTGGTCACCAGAGACGCCGACAACCTGCCAAGCACTTGTCGCACCACGGCTCCCCCTTCCCTTTACTTAACTCCCTTTGTTTAAATTTGGGGGGGTTTGGGGTTGAATTTTCTCCAGGCTGCAGCTTTTTTTTCACTGCTGCTTCAGCAAAAGCGATTCAGGAAATTCCGATGAAATCCTGGCACACAGCAGCCCTGCCCCTGCTCCCCGGCGGGAGAGGCCGAGAGCTTAATTCTCATTAATAACCACCACGGGTCAATTATTGCGAGAAGGGGAAAACCAGCAAAGCTCTTTGGCATCACGTGTTGTTTAAGCTTCCGAAAATAAATGTTCTTTGCGAATCAATCTGTTTGCAGCTCCGCGCGTGGAGCTGGCCCAGAAAAAGTTGCTGGAGGAAAAGTTTATTTATAGAGGGTATTTATTTTAAATAAACAGGCACTTAAGGCAGAGGTGGCTGCTCCCAAGCGCCGCAGCCCTCCCCTGGGCTCTCCCGCTCGGAGCTCCCATCGCTGCCCACAAAGTGCCGCGGTTGAGCCACGAACGTGGCAAGTCTTGGGCTCCAGCATCGTGGTGTTGGTCCAGCACCTGAGACGCAGCACCCACCCGAGACGCAGCACCCGCCCAGCCGCTCCCGGGGCAGGCAGAGCTTGGCCAGGACAGCTCGAGCTGCCCGCGGGAGCCATGGGCACAGCTCTTGTTAGAGGAGACCCTGCTCACTTGAGGGATGTGAGGGCAACACTGGGCTCGGCGGCTGTGGGTTTCATCTTGAATTTTTTCCCTGCTCTTCTTATTTATGTTAAAAATATCTAAGGGAAGCCTGGCCTGGGCAGAATTCGGACAGAGAGGTGCTGGGGCAGCCTCCGAAAGGCTCTGCTGGGCACCCATCATTAGTGATTGCTCAGAAACTGTGTATTAATTGCGCATCTCCCAGCTGGCACGTTGAGAAGGGTAACGCGTTCAGGGCACCGGTGGTCCAGGAAAAGGCAAATTCGAGGCAGTCCCGCTCCTGCCAGGATCCTTCCCAGGTTCCCAGCCAATCCTCGCAGGACGGAGGGTGCAGACGGGGGTTGCGGGTGCCCGCTTTCATTGTCGCTTTGTCCGCAGGAGCAGCGGGAGCAGGATGCTGCCGGACGCCGCGGCACTGCTGGTGGTGCTGGTGATGGTGGTCGGCCTTCGCTCGGCAGCGGGAGGCGGCGCGGCCGGCTACGCCCAAGTGAAGTACATGCAGCCCATGGTGAAGGGACCCCTGGGACCCCCCTTCCGCGAAGGCAAAGGGCAGTACCTGGGTAAGAGACGCGCTCTGTGGGGTCAGGGGGGAGGACACGGGGCTGCGCCTGCCGGGGAGAGCTGCCGGCAGGGTGGGAAGGGGCCGCAGCGCTCTGCAGCCCTTGGGCACTCGTCATCCCCTGACCCGCGGGGTCCGTGTCCCAGGGAGCTGCCTGGCGTGGCCAAGGATGCTGCCGTCCAAAGCATCCCTGTCAAGCACAGAGGGGCTGTTCACGTCTCCTTAACCCAGTGCAGAAGGACAAGGCACAGAGAGCTGCTCAGCGCAGCAGCAGAGCCCTTTGCTCGGGCTGGGTGAGCACCCTTGGGTGCTGGGGCACAAAGGGGACCCAGGAGCCCTTTGCTCTCCTCCTCCCTTCCTGCACGTTTGCCGGTGCCTTTGAGGCTCAGCCCCAGGAACCCCAGCACTCACCCTCTTCTTTTCCAACCTAAATGACTCTATGATTCTTGCTGCTGTTAAACCTGAGCCGTCCCTGCGAGGCTTTTTCCACTCCTCCACCTATTCCGGTTTCCCCGTCTGCGTTTCGCACCAGCCGGGGAAGGAAAGAGGCCAAGGCCAGAGCCGAGACCCAGCCTAGCGAGGGGAGAGCGGGAGAGAGACGCTTCCTGCCCCGGGGAGCCGCGATCAGGAACCCCACGTGTTACATCGCTCCTCAGGAGCGCCATGTGCCGAGGTCTTGGCTCCGCAGCCAGGCTCCCTGCACCGCGTCCTTTCATGCCCAGCCCTGGCTGCAGGCGCTGGAGGGTGGGAGGCTCTGAGGGGCCCCCCCTGTGCCCCACACCAAGGGGTCATCAGTGTGTGCTCATTGCCCACATCCTGGGGAGCTGCTCAGGAGCTCTGGGTCTCGGCAAACGGCAAGTTTTGAGTGTGACGGAGGGTCCCTGGCACCTCTTGGCTCAGCAGGGTGTCCCTGTGCCAGGTGAGCCCCCGGCACACGCCCCTCGCTGCACCCAGGGCACCTTCAACTCAAGAGGGGAACAGACGGGAGGGTCTGAGCCCTTTCCATTCCCAACGCTCTTCCCAGAGCCAGCTGCTGCAGAATGGGGCAGTGCTGGGGCTCACGAGCCTGGACCTGCCAGGTTGGTGCCCGGCCCTTGGGAAGAGCCGCTGGAGCCCTCCCCGTGGGTTCACACAGACCCAGACCCTCCTGGGAGCCAAAGTCTTGGCTCTGGGAGGAGAAACTGGAGAAGGCCGAGCTGGTTGATTTACTGCTGGGCTGAGCGGCTTATCGGGAGTTCAGCTCAGCACACACGTCAGAAAACACACAGCGAAACCTGGAGCTGAAGCATGCGACGAGCCCCCCTCCCTGCCCCCTTCCCAGCTGTTGTAAAGCTGCTCCCTGAACCCCAGCCAGAGACAAAACCTTCCAGCGTAGCGCAGGAACCTTTCAGCTGCTGGTGGGACTGGATTCAAGTCTCTCCCTGCTGGTTCTCCTTCTTTTATCTCTCCTCTCTTCCTATGCGCAGGAGCAGCTTCTGAGCAGCCTGGTGGGCTGTCTGCGAGGTGCGGTTTGGGGTGAGCTCTGCCAGGTTACATCGGGCAGGGGTTAGAGGAGACACTGAGGCAGGGCAGAGCAGAGCACAGGGGTCCCCTGGACAAGCGAGGAGGGGCAGTGGGGCAGCCACAGCCCCGGGCCAGGGGGCCACAGGGAGGCAGCTGGGGAAGCCAGTGCCTCCTGGATCCCACCGAGTTCCCATCTCTGCTTAACCTCTAATTTGGCAAGGAAAATCCCTGCTGGCCTTCTGCCCTGCTCGGGGAGCTCAGCTGACTCGCCGCGACGGCACAGGGCCGTGCCGTGCCCCTGCGAGTTACCCCTGCGCCGGCGGGGAGCTGCGTGGGGGCCCCTCGGGCTGCCCCAGCCTGACCCCGGGGCTGGGACCCCAAACCTGGGGGGCCAGGCTGGGTCCCGGGGCTGTGGCTGACAGACAGGGCTGCTTTCCCCAGGGTGCCAGGCACCTTTTCTGACCTGAAAACAGACTGCCCAGGAGCATGGTGGCAGCTCTGGGCAGGAGACTCTGCTAAATGCTATTTGGGCTTGGTTAGACCCATGTCCGTGCAGCTTGCAGCCCAGTCAAACCACTGCTGGGGGCTGGGGGGGCTCTGAGAGCCCAGCACCTCCCCATGCACGCAGGGAGTGCCCCATGCTCGGGGCACCCATAAGGCCTGGGCGACGCCAAAGTGCCAGGCGAGCGGTGCAGCTGCCCCCCAGTGACAGCACCAAGGGCTCACCCCGGGGCAGCAGAGGTGGAGGAGCCCTCGTCACCTCCCTGGGCTCAGACAAAGCCCATTCTCTGCCAGGGCTGCGCTGCCCGGGCACTGCTGCTGCATCCCTCAGTCCTGTGCTCCCCCGGGGGCTGCTGCTTGCGGCCAAGAGACCTCCAGGTCCCTCAGCTTCTGCTAATGGAGAAACTTTGCCGTGTCCGTGGTTCTTCTGGAGCCTGCTCCCATCTTGCTGCTGTCCCTCAGCATGGCACCTCCGTCAGTCAGGGCTCGGCTGGGCCCTGCATTGAGCTGGGATGAGGGATGCACGTCCCTGTGAAACTCGCTCTCACGAGACAGGCTTGGCAGCAGCACTGGAACGAGCTCCACCATGGAGCAGCCAACGTCTCCTTCCTGCAGTGTCATCCGGCCGCGCTGGCCAGACCCGCTGCTGACTGCTCGTGGCTGGGAACCACTTCCCATCCTGCTGGATTATTCCTCTGCCAGCCAGTCCGTGCTGCCGGGTCCCTCCTCCGGGCATGCGAGATCCTTACCCGGACGAAGGCAGCTCCAGAGGGGCTGCAGGATCCGCCTGGCCATGTCCACGCTCCTCGGGAGGTGGGCAGCTCTGCGGTGCCCAGGCGAGAGCTCGCAGGGGCCGTGCCTGCCCCTGCCCCTTCCCGCTGCCCCGCCTGGCTCTTTGCATTAGCATCCATGGCAGCCTTGTTCCTGCTTCGAGGGGAACGCGGCACCCCATGCTGCTGCTGGGAAACGCAGAGCTCCGAGACATGCGTCTGTGGTAAGACATGGTCTTTTGAAATCGGATACGACTGGGGCTGCAATGTCCCAGTTTCTCTCCACTAACGTCCCCGGTTTGGTTTTCCCGTCTGCTTTTTTGGCCGCCTGCAAGTTGGCAGCTCTCGCCTGGCGTTTCTCTTCGCTGCCTTCTGTGAGAGCGCGTGTGTGCTTCTCCCTCCTCCGCGGGCTCAGCTGTAGATCCTTGTTCTGATTCCATGCAAAATGACCTAGAAAACTAATTCTTTTCAAACCATTGCAAGAAGGAAAGAAAAAAAAATAAAAGGAGCAGGAGGGGAGAGAAAACACATTGAAATAATTTTCTGGAGAAAATTTTTTCCAGAATTCAAACCCCAGAAATCGGCTTTAGTGCAACGCTTCCCGCCTCCCTTGCCTTCTTTCCCACACCATCTTCTGGGGTGAGGAGCAGGAGCTTTGCAGAAATCCAGTGGCAATGTCATGACAGACGAGTATTTCCTTCATCGAGACAGCCAAGTGACCTCTCTTACAGCCTAGGATGTGGGCCAGGCTTTGATAGACAGATAAGCTCTGAAAATGTTTCCGTTACCAAAGGAAAACAAGCAGACAGGGGGTGTGGAAATGGCCAGGGCTAATTGCCGTGCTTAGGAGAGGCAAAGCCACCTCTGATGCGCCAGGACGCTCTCCACTGCTGCCATGGTTATTCTTCTCGCTTATCTCAAATCTCCCCTAATTTTTTCCCGTTCACTGAGAAGAATCCCGGTGTTGGCAGATGCTGGCACTACGAGGGTCCCTGCTCGCCAGGCCAGGCTCGCTGGATGCCCAGGCTGGTCTGCCCGTACAGACCCGTCCCGACTGGGATGATCCATCTCAGGCAGATTTGCTTAAAATTTGCCCAAGACATCAAGGCTTTTTCCTCTGCCCGTTGCATTTCTTATCGTGGTCCCACGTAAGCGCGACTCCAAGTATTTCCTTCCCTTCACCCTTCCCAAAAAAGAGCTTGTCAGGTTTATTCCTCCTCCCCATTCCCGGTGTCACACGGGCAGTGACACCCTGCCTGGGCCGGCCTCAGGGCGTTACTGATGCTCACGTCTTGAAGCACCGAGATGCGGTGGGCACGTAATCTGGCTCTTCGGAGCCTCTCAGCCCATTCGTTTCTTTCTTACATCCGTTTGCAAAAGGCCTCTATAAATTCTTTAAATGTCGAGTGGTTACGGCCTATTCCCAGCTGGGCTGACTCATCTGGACGCAGCGAGGTGGCGTTCCCCTTGCAGCTATTGGCTTCTCCTCCATCCTCGGCGCTTGTTTTCTGTTTGGTGAGTTTTCCTCTGCCTTGCTGGACACTGGAGCTGAGCCAGTGGGCACCGCGGGCACGTCTTAACCCATACACAAATCACCGCTTTGGTCTCTCAAGTACACGTCCAAGAGTTTTCTTTTTAATCCAAGAGGATTAAAGGTCTCCTGAGGCCCTGGATTCGAGGGATGGGGTGGAGGGATTATCCTCAGTCTTGGCTCGCTCTGTCACCATCCTCTCGGCTGAGCCCAGGCAGGAGTGACTGGATCCCACGGTGCTTGAGGCTGCTGGGAAGTGAGGCAACAGGAGGTTTGAATCCAGCTCCTAAAAATCCCACGGGAGGTCATCACAGAACAACACTGTCCGAGCTGGCAGCAATTGCTGCTCTTGTTGACACCCTCTGTGGAGGGACGGATGGGGTCAGGCTTGGATTCGTACCCTGGGCTCTGGCCAAGGTCTTGCCTCAGGACAGTCCTGCTGATGTGGTGGCCCGGGAAGCCACTGTGGCCGTGTTTAAATAAAACACATCTAGAGAAGGGCTCTCGTGCAAGTACAGACCCAGGCAGCGCTGCAGTCCCGCTTTAACGCCCTGAGGGCATCGCGCACCAGGCAGCTCTTCTGTCCACCACCAACCCAGTAAAGCTCCTGTCTCCTCTCTCCACAGACATGCCGCCGCTGCTGCCGATGGACCTCAAAGGGGAGCCAGGACCCCCAGGGAAGCCTGGCCCACGCGGACCCCCCGGACCTCCCGGCTATCCAGGAAAGCCAGGCACCGGGAAGCCGGGAATGCACGGCCAGCCCGGGCCTGCTGGGCCCCCCGGCTTCTCGGGCATCGGGAAACCTGGCATCCCAGGACTCCCCGGAAAGGCGGGTATGAAAGGGATGCCCGGAGCCAAGGGTGAGCCCGGCATGCGAGGAGAGCAAGGGCCAAGAGGATTGCCCGGCCCCCCGGGGCTGCCAGGGCCGGCCGGCATCTCAGTCAATGGGAAGCCGGGTCCCCAGGGCGGCCCTGGCCTGCCCGGGTTTCGGGGTGAGCCTGGCCCGAAGGGAGAGCCAGGTCCCCGTGGAGAGCGAGGGATGAAGGGTGAAAACGGCGTGGGGAAGCCAGGGTTACCAGGGCCCCGGGGGAACGGGGGCCCTCCTGGCCCCGCGGGGCCCCCAGGACCTGTTGGCATTGGAAAACCCGGGCTCGATGGCTTGCCGGGCGCGCCAGGGGAGAAGGGAGACATGGGCCCCCCGGGCGGGCCTGGCGTCAACGGGGAGCCTGGCCCCATGGGGCCACGGGGCCCCCCCGGCATCGATGGCATCGGTGTGCCGGGTGTCGCGGGGGTGCCGGGGATACAGGGCCCCATGGGACCCAAGGGAGAGCCCGGGATCCGCGGCCTCCCTGGTTTGCCAGGCCCAACGGGCTATGGCAAGCCCGGCTTGCCCGGCCTGAAAGGAGACCGCGGGCAGCCTGGGGCACCGGGAGCCATCGGCGATAAGGGGGAACCCGGCGTTGACGGGGAGCCGGGCGAGCCGGGCCCTGCTGGCATCATTGGGCCACCGGGCCCACCGGGGTCCATGGGCCTGCCAGGCAAGCACGGGCTGCCCGGTTCCAAAGGGGACGTGGGGCCGAGCGGGCCCCCGGGAAAGCCGGGGATGCGCGGTGACCAGGGCCCGAACGGCTTTGCGGGGAAGCCGGGGGTGCCGGGAGAAAGGGGCCTGCCCGGGTCGCTGGGACCCCCTGGCCCAACGGGCCCCAAAGGAGAACCAGGGTTCATCGGCCTCCCCGGGGTGCCAGGATTAACGGGCGGCCCCGGGCCGAAAGGGGACGGTGGGATCCCGGGGCAGCCGGGCCTGAGGGGCCCCTCCGGCATCCCCGGCTTACAAGGACCCGCGGGTCCCATGGGGCCCCAGGGGTTACCGGGGCTGAAAGGGGAGCCTGGGCTCCCTGGGGTTCCCGGTGAGGGGAAGACCGGTGAACCCGGCCTGGCCGGACCCATTGGCCCCCCAGGAATGCCGGGAACACCGGGGCTGAACGGGCCACCGGGCCCACCGGGGCCGCCCGGGCCACCGGGAGCACCCGGGGTGTTCGACGAGACGGGGATCGCGGGGCTGCACCTGCCCGACGGAGGCGTGGAGGGGGCCGTGCTGGGGAACGGCAAGCCGGGGAAGCCGCAGTACGGCCGAGGAGAGATCTCCGCCCGCATCGCCCCCGCCTTCACCGCCATCCTCACCTCCCCTTTCCCGGCCTCCGGCATGCCGGTCAAGTTCGACCGGACTTTGTACAACGGGCACAACGGCTACAACCCGGCCACTGGGATATTCACCTGCCCCGTCTCCGGCATCTACTACTTTGCCTACCACGTGCACGTCAAAGGGACTAACGTCTGGGTGGCGCTTTACAAGAACAACGTGCCTGCCACCTACACCTACGACGAGTACAAAAAGGGCTACCTGGACCAGGCCTCGGGCAGTGCCGTGCTTGAACTCAAGGAGAACGACCAAGTCTGGGTACAAATGCCCTCGGACCAGGCCAACGGGTTGTACTCCACGGAATACATCCACTCCTCCTTCTCCGGGTTCCTGCTTTGCCCCACATAACGGCTGTTGGGCACGTTTCCTTTTCACTCACTTTAGCCATAAACTTGTCTTTTTTTTTTTTTTTTTTGATAAAGTTTTTTTAAAATTAATACAAAAAAGAAAAATCACTGGGAAGAACGCGCAAGCCGTTGCCGTGGGACCTCGCTTCACGCTGTTTGATCCATGGGTCAAGAGGGTGATGGGGAAGGAGACATCTTTTACTTTCTTTCTCTTTTGGGGGAGGGAGGAGAGCGACTCCCTCAGCAAAGCGTATTTGGAATCAATTTTACCCTAGTGACTGTACGTCAAACAGAAAGGCGCTTGGGATGGCAAGGATCTGGCTCTGCAGCAAACTGCTCCGTGATGCAGAGAGGGCTGTCTGGAAGAGCAGCCCCTTCTGGTCTGTAATCAAGTGCCCTCGTTTCCCATTTTGAGTAGCGGTGAAATAAATCCAGCTGTTGTCACGGATGGTGTATTTGCTCACCAGCACAGGGGCCCAGGCACTGAACGCAAACCTGTACGGCAGCAGAGGTCTGTCACGGATTGAGAAATTTCCTTCCCAAACCACCAGACGCCCAAGTTTCAGTCTCACTGATGCCTGTTTTTTCAGACTGTGCTTTGAGGCAGTCTCCCTGATTCACTCTGGATTCAGTGCAGTTGGATTTATAACCATCAAAAGCTGAATACTTTGCATAAGCACCTTCTTCTAAGAAGTAAATATTATTTTTAACCCTCCCCCTCTCCCAGTACCTTTAGGAACAAAACCATCCAGGCGTTGGTATCTGGGAGGACGACAGGCGACCGACTCCAAAGCCGCTGAGGGACGCTGGGAGCCCTGCGATGGACATCGATCCTCTCTCGGGTTCACTCATCTACTGGCAAGTCCAAGGGCTACTCCTGTCCTGTTTCTTTGCAGCCCAGAGACTCGCTTGGCCTCGTGAGCATCTCGCTCCTTGACAGCCCAAGGATGGCACTGCCAGCCCGGCTCATGGTGCTTCTCGCCCGGCTTGGCGCAAGGTTTAGTTACGCTTTCTTGGAAGTGCCACTTACGGACAACTTGCTTTGACTGTCTCACTGTTTCGGGATGTGTAAACTTCTGCATTGGTATCCCCCGTCTCTGGGGACCTTTAATTAAGGAAAAAAAAAAAAAATAGCATTGGTTCTAACTTTCCATTCCGTCATTTTCCAACGGTGCTACTATCTACTTAACGACGTTGTTGACAAGTCTAGTGCAATATGTGCCTGTCAAAGGGCACCATCCCAGGTGCCGGTCTGTGACTTAGGTTAAAAAAAAAAAGAAAAAAAAAAGAAAAAAATCCTGTTTGTCTGTTGTTACCACTTTGTCTCACTAATGCTTGAAATGTTACTGACCTGAGTATGAGCTCCAAGGTTCCGGGAAAGGCACGCGCGGACACCGACCACCCGGCTGCTCTCGGGAGCAACTGAGCCCCGTTGCTTTGCCGATTTTCTCACGGTAGAACAGTCACTGCCACTTGCACTCACGGGAACGCGACTCCGCTCATCCCCGGCCAGTAGCACGCTGCTGAAGTCAATCCACACGCGTGACACGTCCTGTCCCTCCGCACGGGCACATCCCTGAGAAAACAGCAACAATTCGGTCACCAGCTGAGCAACTATTACCCTTAAATTGCCCTAAAGCCTGTTCTGTGGCCAAAGAAATGTAGCAAAAATGGGACCTGGGATTGTTCCCCAGACGGACTGTACGAGATATTTAAACAAATCTTTTTTTTCTGTTATGTTTATTTTTCTCTTTAAGCCTGTCC
>JAVSBS010004236.1:0-12365 GCA_033124195.1 Coracias cyanogaster | reverse complement strand
TGGGCAGCCTGTTCCAGTGCCCAACCACCCTCTCAGTGAAGAATTTCCTCCTAATATCCAATCTAAACCTCCCCTGACACAACTTGAGGCCATAATTTGAGAAGGGAAGCTTGATAGCGCCATGCATGAGGCTGCGTGGTGGCCCTGCGGCACCTCCACTTGAAGTATTCTGTGTGACACTAACAGAGAGATTGCAGAACAACTGCTTGCTCTACCTTTCCTTGCAAAGTCGTCTTGGAGCTTTCTGGTTAAAACTGAGCGGGATGTTTGGCAGGTGCAAGCAAATGTCTTCCTCAAATGTACATGTGATTTCTAAATATCAAGTTTCTCAGTACTTTGTGTTGGTTTTGCACAGTTTATGGGGCAATCCTCATCAAATTGCCCTTGTGATAGATTGTCACGCTGGAGATGGAGGTGGCAGGTTGGGTTTTTTGGTTGTTGACTCTTGAGAATGGTCATGGCTGTTGGGGCTGAAGGTTGACTTGAGTTATGTCTATGTAAATCTGAAGAAGTTTCCCGAAAAGTTTTGACTTAACAATTTCAGTAAGACCATTAGTGTACCCCACATTTTGCTTCTAAGCATGTGCTTTTATTTTCCATAAGCAGCAAATCAGGACTTTCTTTAAAGGAGCTGTGGAGTTGGGCAACATTCTTTGTCCAGGCATTGGAACCTTACAGCAACCAGACAATACCTGAAAGGGGCCTATAGGAAGGTGCGGGAGGATCTGTACTCAAGGGTTTGTAGCGACAGGACAAGGGGTAATGGTTTTAAGCTAGAATAGGGTAGATTTTGGTTGGACATGAGGAAAAAGTTCCTTACTATGAGGGTGGTGGATCACAGGAACAGGCTGCCCAAAGAGGTGGTGGCGGCCCCATCCCTGGAGACATTCAAGGTCAGGCTTGATGGGGCTCTGAGCAACCTGACCTTGGTAGAGATGTCTCTTCTTGTAGGGGGGTTGGACTGGATGGCCTTTGGAGGTCCCTTCCAACCCAATGCATTCTATGATTGTGTTAAGCACTTTCTGTGTTTCCTTTTATATTATTGTGCATAATCCAGAGTTGGTTTGATTTGCTAGGTTCTTTGGTTTGTTGTTTTTCTGGTAACACATTCAGAAATAGCTGGTGTTCGTAACCTGGCAATTAATCATTGTGACACCGTCTCGTGCATTGCAGGTGACCTCCAGCAGCGAGCTGCTCCTGAATGGTTGCCCGGTAGGAATACTCTTTTTTTGGCTTCTAGAGAAGAGCAGCTGCCTGCAGGCTCTGGTTGTGAAGTGCACTTGGCAAAGCCTGCAAGTGTGGGATGATATTTGTTGTTCTCTGATACGGAGCTGGCAGTTGGTGAGCACCACAAGCACCACTTCCAACGCTCCAGAACCGCGCTGTGCGTCATCAGCTCAACTGGATGCGTGGGCTGGGTATCCGAGAGGATTCTTTTTTTAATACAAATTGATTGGTAATGTGTAGTGATGGGAAAGGAGATAATGTGAGGATAGTATAGGTTTGGAATAGTTATCGAAAGATTTTGATAAATATTTCTCATTTGGAAATCAAATTCGGATGTTGGCTGTAGAGAAAATGACATTGATGTAGAGCAGGTGAAAATCTGACTCTCACCATTGAGTTTGAATAGTGGTATTTTGCTCTTTACAAAATAGCTGAACTTGCTTAATGGTAATCTGGCCAATTTGTGTTTGTTCAAAACTGCTGATGTGGGAGAGATTGGTGGCAGCTGAGGCTGGGCTGGAATGCTTAAGCAGATCCAGTTGGGAAAAAAAAAAAAAAGGCTTTGAAATGCAGCGTTTTCTCAGATGGTTTCTACCTTTAGGCTCTGACAACTTTTTCAGATGATGGAGCAGGTGCATTTGAAACGTGCCAGGAAGGGACAGCAAGGTTACAGAAGGTGACTACCTGATAATGGGAGAACGTTAGCTTGTAAGTAGTGGATTTTTTTTCCCCCTGCCACTTCTTGAGAATAACAGCACAGGGAAGAGAGCGGGTTTTTTACATCCTCTTCTTCATATTTCATCTCAACTTGACAGTTCTGGAAGTCAAGGGTAGTTTGTGGTATCTGGATCATCATCACCTTCCTTCTGTGATATCGTCATTAGCCACAGATGTTTTCTTTGCTTTTCCAAATACACGAAGCCATAGGCAATGTCAAATTAGGCATAAAATAATACAGGAGTGGTACTATTAACCTTGTGGAAACAAAGGACACGTGAATAGATTCAGAATACCCAGATGCACATCTCTGTTGGGAAGATGTGATTTGCAAGAATCTTTCTAAAACGTTACTGAAATATTAATTCCTCGTGCTGTTAGTGGCATGGAAAGATGACGTCTCCTCTTACAGCCACAGTCGTTAAGAGATATTTAAGTCAAGGTGAGCTATAGGTTGGCATGACAAAGCTACTTTGTTAGGTTCGTAAAGATTATTCACGCGTATATGTTTCACGGAGCAGCCACTGCTGTGAGCACAGTACAGCCACACAATAAGCATCTAAATCTTACAACGCTGCAGAAAGCACTAATTGAAATCAGCTCTTGCATTTCCTTGTCCCTTTCAATCCTGTTCCTGACGAGTTTCAGTCTGAGGAACAACCTTTACATGCAGAGTCAGAGAGATGGAACTTTTCAAAGCCTTGGACCCTTGTCTGTCTCCAGCCAGCTGAGCCCGATTTTTATTAGATTCTGAGAAACTGATATGGCTACAGATCCACAAGTGACAGAAATACAATGAAATCCGAGACGTGGATGGATCAAAATGCATTTGCTATGACAGTGGAAACTTCTGTACCTTTTGAGTGCAGCACTACCAGAGTTATGTAGACATGTAACAGGGTCACATAGTCCTATGATAAATGCATCATGATTTTTTTTTTTAAAAAAAGACCAAAACCAAAGCATAAAAACCAGTCTGGAATGAGGTGGGAAAAGTATTTCAGTGCAGTCATGATGCCAGCTCCGACTGTTCATGCTTACGTTACAAAACCATGGAGTGGTACAGGAACAGGATTAAATACGAGCATTGTTCAGAAGATGCTCATTTAAAATGGTGCCCTTTTGTGTCACTGTGCAAAAGTATCTGTGACACTAGTGGGGCTAGTGAAACTTTGTGTGTGTCCTCTGAAAAGGAGTCTAACGGGTGTTCTTGTCCAGGTGGAACTTGGCTTGTGTGTTTGTTAAAACATGACGCTGTTATCAAAGGAGGTGGAATTAAACCCAGGGTGAATTAGAAACGTGTCAGGGGATTGCAAAAAGGGATTTTAGATCAGAATTAGTGTAATGCAGACAAGATTTTTGTGAAAAGAACTGGGAACAGAACCAAGGTTTCCTCCTTTTCTCTCTGCTCTATATAAAGAACTCACATGTACAGATGATAATTGCTGTGGTGAGAGGATGCCAAATTATATAATGCTTCTGCCCACATTCCTCTTTTCTAATCTGTACCGTTCCTCTTGTGGGAACACACGCAAAAAATGAGGAGCTTGGTTTCCACCTCTGTGGGTCCTTTTATGAAATGGTACCATAGATCTGTAGACAGGCTCAGGCTTTAACATACCCGATACTCTGATCAGGGGCAAAAGATGGATGTGAATGTGCAGAATGGCTGCAGTACCAAAAATAGGTCCATATTTGTTCCTGTCGTAACTCAAGTTGATGGGGCTGTGCCAAGGCTGGGTATGTTCACAGGACAGCTGGCCACACGGCAGCACCGATGTTGGATGGGGATGGTTTGGTAGGAACGATTAAGCCTTCCGATATTGGCAGTGCATGGTGACATTTTAGGAATATTCACTTCAGCTTGAAACGATTTTCTGGGAGACTGCAGATACATCTGCAATGCCTAAAAGCCAAGGAGACAAGGATAGCATCGATCAAAGTATTTTCAAGCCTTGAGTTTAGTTCCATCAGCAGTTCTGAATCACCAGACCAGTTAATGAGGAGTTCTAATTGATATAATAATTCTACATAGTTTTTCCGCTTACACTAATGTAACATTTGGCTTCATCGAGGGAGGATATTAACCACAAGTTGTAAGGAAGGTCTGATTCTCTGATCCCTGGCTACATTTCATAAAGCTTTTAATTTTACTTGCAATACCCACATGCAATCCATGTAGGCATTTTCTCTCCACTCGGGTCTGGAGACCCTGGTCAGCTGTTAACTGATACCGTATGAGCAGTGAAGGCAGCTTCAATAGTTTTACTGTTCCAGAACCATCCATCCCATTCATAAAGATCATCTGTTCAAGAGCAGTCGACCCTGGGTGTTGTTCTGGTTACTGCCTTTGTTTTGGGCAATGTGCTGACTTGCCTCCAAGCTCTTGAACTACAGAGTATTCAGATAGTTTCCACTGGTGTGTTAAGGGCTCCGGTTCACGTGAGTCCGCTCACTAACATTTTTGGGAATGTTAAACCAGTTCTCGACAGCAGACTCTGGGCACTGGAGAAGATGCTACACGGTGCTGAGTAGCCACGGCCTGAATCCTGAACAGTGGCATCTCCTGTGCTGAAAAACCAGTCCTATGAGCCAAGTCACCCCGGGGGGTTTGTGGGGGTTTCGTTTTCTTTCCTAACAGTGAAGTAAATTGCTTGTTTATAGCATTTTTTTCTCCACGTTTCCCCATTTGGGGAGTGGGTGGGTGCTTGGTACAGGCAGACCAGAGGGGACGTTGTGATTATTCAGGCACTCGTCACACTTAAAGCTGCAGGGGAACGTTACCCTAGTTAGTGGCTCAGCCAAAGGATGAGGAGGCGGGAAGGAATGAAGCTCTGCCTTTTTGTTTAGATACTTTGCCTGCTTTTTAATATTACTTATTCGTAGCTTAGATTCAGAAATTTTTATGATTCAGAATAGGGAAAGGGAAAACTGGTTGGGCTTTTCAAAGAAGATAAGTAAGATAGGTTCCCAGAGCCCTTCTGCTGTCCAAGAGAAGTAGTTTCTTTTCAAAATCCTAGCCTTAAACACAGGTAAAATAAATTATTTTTTCAAAACAAAACAAAGCCAACAAGCCATAGTCACTCCCGAAGATTGTCATGTCCAAAATGGATGTTACCCATCTTTGCAGATATAGCTAGTCATTTCTGACCTCATGGTGTGGCTGCCCCGCCACACAACCGTGTGTTGCGTTTCGGTGGCATTATGCTACAGCGTTTGATAGATGAAGCAAAATGTGCATTGCATCAAAAACTCCAGGTCTTAGAGGACAATGGACTATTAATGCAAACTTTTCTCTGAAATAGCCGGTTCCTACTGAATCCATGAGAGAAGCAGTGATTCTAGGCCACTTTTCAGATGTGTTATCAGGAATTCACACTGAAGGAGGGGTCCGTGTTACTGGTTTGGCAAAGTAACTGTTGGGAGCGTAGACTGGGTGGGTTCAGAAGACAGCATCTTCACTTCAGGAGGCGGGACTGCTCACCAAGAAATTGGCTTCCTTTAGGTGTGGAATATTCAATCCACCATCATCAAAGGATCAGATTCAAGAATTGTTAAAGGAGCAACGAAAGGAATCCTTTTCCTTTGCTCAAATTAACTTTGCGTCTCTTTTGGTGCCCCGCAACCTCACTGGTTTTCCAAGATGAAAACAGAACAACAAAAACTGGCAAGTTCTGGGCATCTGGGATTGGTGGCTCATAAAATGTGTAAGTGAAGAGCAGAACATAAAGCTGTCAATTAGCTCTTCTAATAGCTTTTAAACATTACTAGATTTTATTACAGGCCTAAAATTAGCCTTGTTTTCAGACTTGGATCTTTTTCAAGTTTTTCGTGCTGCTTTTAGCTAGCAAGGCTGAGTTTTCAGCGCTGAACAATGGAAATGGTACCGGAGCACTTGACACCGTTCTGCTCCCATAACTACCAGTCCTTTCATGGGGTAAATCTGACTTTCTTCATCGAGTTGTTGGGCTTGAAAATTTTCTGTATAGCTGTGTTTAAGCTGACGCTGTGCATGGTGGTGTGCAAGTGGAGTAAACGTGAGAAGATCCATCTCAGTGAGATGGGTGAGCAGAGATGTGCAGTTTCCAAGCTGAGATTAGTAGATAAAGAGACGAGTGTGAAAGCAGCGGCTCCTAAAACCAACGACAACAAAAAGTTACCCTCTTTGAGTTAGTACAAAGCAGCCTGCAGAGCTGGTACTGGTGAAAGCAGATGTGCCGAAGGATCCCAGCAACAACCAAAGCTCGAGTTAACACGTGAGCTTCACGTGTTCTGTGGGAAGTTGAATGAGTCCAGCAGGAGACAGTGCTAAGCGAGAGAGATGTCTGTCAGTCTGCAGCGACGGCATCTCCAGGCTTTGCTTTTAGTTTTAAATAATCTAGTTCTAGGTATCTAAAAAAAACCCCAAACACCACCAAACCAACACCACCAAAAAACCCCACATAGTATCACTAATGTCTTCTGAAATTGTGTTTCATTAATGGAGACAGACCATTTTATATTGTGACGTTGAGGAAGAGTGGAACATGAGTTCTGACTTTAATTTCAAGTTCTGCCACTTACTACATAACCCTGGGTACATCGTTTAAGATGAAAGATCCAGCATACAGGTCTCATCTGATTTCCATTTCCTGAAATGCTATCGTAATCCCGCTGCCTAATCTTGGAGACACCTACAATCCAGAAATGCCTCATTTTTCTCCCTGAAAGCGTCTCAGAAGTACAAACCTGGGTTTTGCACCTTTAAAACTTTCCCAAAAATGAGGGTGTCAAAGAGGCAGGACAGCTCCATGTGAAATGGTTCATCAGCGTGCTTCAGCCTGCCTTCTCTGAGCACTGCTCACAGCCCAGATGGGGCAGGGTGCTGGGGCTCTGGTTCCTCCGTCCTGCTGAGAAGCTCTGTGGGTTGAATACTCACCCAGCGTGTATTTCAAAGGTAGGTTCATTGCTTCTCTCTGCTTGCTGGGCTTGCTCCTGTCCCTACCCCCAAGTGGTGGTGTAGGGATTCAATCTTCAGGTCATCATTAAATGGTTTGGGTTGGAAGGGACCTCAAGGATCATCTAGTTCCAACCCCCCTGCCATGGGTAGGGACACCTCCCAGGAGACCAGGTTGCTCAGAGCCTTGAACACCTCCAGGGATGGAGCATCCACAACTTCCCTGGGCAACCTGTGCCAGTGTCTCACCACCCTCTGAGTGAAGAACTTCCTAATTTCTAATCTAAATCTCTGCTCCTCCAGTTAGAACCCATTACTCCTTGTTCTGTCACTACAGGCCTCTGTGAAAAGTCCCTCCCCAGCTTTCTTGTAGCCCCCTTCAGATCCTGGAAGGCTGCAAGAAGGTCTCCCTGGAGCCTTCTCTTCTCCAGGCTGACCAAGCCCAGCTTCCCAGCCTGGCCTCCCAGCAGAGGAGTTCCAGCTCAGGGTGCGGTGAGAATAAGGAGCTGAAGGAGCTGTCTCTTCTTGGGGAATCGTGTGATACCAGGGGCTGTGATGGGGAAGCGGTTTAAACGCACCTTTCTCTTCCATGTCTCGTGTTCCGTGTACACAAGGAGAGAAGCCCGGGTGGTAACTCCAAGCCTTTGGCTGTCGTTGCAAGCTACCTGAAAGCGGGGCAGGGTGGCAGCGCAGGCGTGGTGCCATGGCCCTTAGGGCGCTGCGGGCATCTCTTGGTGCCTTGGGCTTTCCGTGCCCATGGGCTGTCCCGGCCAGGCTCCGGGTCCGTGCAGCCCTGCGCGGTGGGCTGAGGGATGCGGAGGGCTGGGAGCATCAGGAGGAACCCGGGGCGGCGGGAGGAAGGCTCCCAGCGCCCAGGGCTGGATTGCTCATTGTGCTGCTTCCAATTCCTGTTGATGCCGGCAGCGGGAGTTTTCCCGAACAATGACTCATCTCCAGGTGGTTTTATTTGAAAGCGGGTTTGGTTTTCTTTTTATAATTTCAAAAAGAAACCGGTCGCAACTCCCTCGGTGCCGCCTCCTCCTCCTCCTCCTCCCCCCCCTCCTGCGCAGCTCCCTGCCCGCCGCAGGACTTGAGGCTGCTCCTCCCCCTGCGGAGAGAGGCTCTCTCTTTTTTATTTTTTTTTCTTTTTTGTTTTAATTTGATTCCTGCTTCCAGCAGGCAGGGCCAATCCGGGCCGCCCCCCGCTGCCCGGCGGGCCCGCTCCGCTGCCGGGGGAGCGGCTGCCGCCTTCCCTGCCCGCTGACAGCTGAAGGAATCGGCTTGAAATTTTATTATTCCTCCCCCCCCCACCCCCCAAGCCTAGGTTTTGACCATCAGCACAGGGGGAGCCGGGGAATTTTGTGTATTTTTATTTAGAATTGCCCTCGGTGGACGCTGCCGCGCGGGCATCCGTGTCCTGTTGGCAGCTACTCAGGCTTAAGAAGCTTGATTCTCTCAGGCTGCTATCCAAGGGCATCAGTCATTACCGCGCTGAGCTACAGCTGCTGCGGGGCTCAGGCTGAAGAAAGACATCTTAAGCTGGCAATCCTGCTCGCTTGCTCGCCGGTGCGTGCGGAAGGAGAAGCGTATGCGGCGGCAGGGTCCTTCTTCTTCCTTTCCAAAGGGCTGCCCCGCCTGGGAGATGCAGTGAGGAGATGATGGAGTGAACGGCTCCCGCTTCCAGGGGAGGAAACCAGGGGAGTGAAAGTCTCCGGCTTCCAGGGAGGAAAATCACAGGAGTCAGCCAGAGCAAGGAAGGAGCAACTGAAATAACGGCAGAAATAGGAAGGAGGAGAGGGGTGAAGAACTGAAAATAAAATTAGAGGAAACAGGTGGAAAGCTGGCAGAAAGCTGGGAGGTGTTTTGGGCTGAAAGTGGTGTGTGGGGTTTTTTCCTCTCTTTTTTTTTTTTTTTTTTTTTTTTTTTTTTTGGTTTTACATTCTAAGCTCTTTGGAGATCCCTGCAGTAAACCAGGCTGCTTCAGTGTAGAGCAGTGTCCTTGCCTCTCTCCCTGCCTGCTGCCTCTGCTGTTGCTGCTGCTGACAGAAACGTGTTAGGAAAGCAGAAAGAGAAGATGCCAGCCATCCTGGTCGCCTCCAAAATGAAATCGGGACTGCCTAAACCCGTACACAGCGCTGCTCCAATCCTGCACGTCCCAACGGCCAGGACCATCCCGCAGCCCTGCTACCTGAAGTTTGGGAGCAAGGTGGAGGTGACGAAGCCATTGTATTCCAGCCAGATTCCTCTCAAATATCCTAACGGACAAGAAAACGGAGGAGATGGACTCCCACCAAGGAAGAGTAGCTCTGTAGAAAACGGATTTGACACCCAGGTTAGGAGGCACCGAATGCTGGGGAGGTGTATGTGAGGATTTATTTGCGTGTTGAATGTGCGCAGCAGGTTTTCGGAGGTGGGCAGGAGCGGTGTGAACAGTGAGCAGGGCTCTGTGTGTGTGTAAGAACATCTGTCTGCAGCGGTGGGATGGCTGCTGCTCTGCAGAGGGGCATGTGTTACCAAGGGATGCTCTGTAAATTTGCCAGCGTGGTGGAGCTGGTGGTGGGGCGGTGAGGGATGGTGCTGAGGGTGCTGTTCGCCTTCTCCGTTGCCTTGCCTTCAACTTGGGGGACCTGCGGAAGGGAGGTGGCAGAGATGTTGTTGGTGGGGTGTGTTCTTTGTGTTCTTGCGGTAGGTGCTAATTGTAAGTGCTGGGTGGGGTGTCTGGGGTGGGGGGAAATTTGTGTTTGGTCGTGTACTGTGCTGGAGCCTTAGTCCCGTGAACGTTCTGTATTTGTAGTTGTGCGGGGAGCGGCTGGGAGGCAGTGCCCGATGTTAAATTACAGTCTGCATGTTGTCCTCGGTGCAGCCGAACTAAATCAGCGATGTAGGAAATAAATACTCCAGTAGAATTCCGTTCTAGTGCTGTATGTGCATGACATCACAGGTGCAGCACATGATCCGTGTGCATTTTCTAGCTTTCCCCCCAACGTCTATCAGTTTTCTAACCTGTTTTTAGCTGTGCTGCTTCCTGCCTAGGGAGGAGAAGTGTATGTTCCTCAGCTCCGTTGGTGCTTGCCAGCACGGGAGCGTTCCAGCGTGGCTCGCCTCGCCGTGCCCGCCGGTGCCCCGGTGTGCTCAGCGGCAGCCTCAGCAGACAGAACGCGCTAACGTACCACGGGGCGACGAGGCAGATGGTCTCTGCAGCGAGCAGAATCCATTCACACTACACAGGGATCGCTGTAGAGCAGCGCGAGCTATTTTGGCAGCAGCCATATACATTACAAGCTGCTTCTGACCGTATCTGAGCCTGGCAGAAGGTGATACCATTATATTGGGATAGGGGAATGAGGGCAGATAGTTACCGCTTTTTAAATTTTATTTCCTTCCTCAAAGAATAATGGATCATCCCTACCATACAGATGTTGAAATCTGTGGCCTCGTAACCCTGTTCTCTTCCGACGAGCGTGCTTACTGATTGGGCACGTTTGGTTCCCTGCCCTACATTTTAGGATACGCTGCACCTTGGTTGCTGGTAGACAGGGTGACATTATCGGGCTGCCCAGGCCAGACAGATACGGCTGTAGCGGTTCCTGAGGGGCCGAGAGCAGGAAAAGGAGGCAGACAAGTGCCGGGGGCAGGGTGGTGGCAGCAGCCAGACCGACCTGCGCATCACGTCTTGCTCTTAAGAGAGAAGCAAGCACTCTTTTTTTGCCTTGTGCCAGAGTCTGCCCTTCTGATTGTGAAATGTCAGCAATTACGTGCTGCTCTTCCGGACACGCCTCGGTTTCCACATAGGAATTTACATTTGTGCAAAAGGGGTTGTTGTTCATCAGGACTTTCTCTTTTTGTAGCTAATGATCAGAGCGTTTGCAGCAGTAAGGGGAATACTGTGGTGGTTTTAACCCTTGTACAGATGGGGAACAACCCCGTTTTTAATGTCCTGATGATGAAAGGGTCTTCATGCTAACCTGTTACATTGAAACGGGGAGTGATTTTGGCCAAAGGGATTTCAGATAACGTTGTGTTTCGGATACCTTGAGCAGCAGGAGCAATCCTTAGCTCGTTGTTCCCAGAAACCTCATTTGGGTAGCAGTCCTAGCAGATGACCAGCACCTTTTAAGGTGTGAACCAGTGAGGTTTGTTTTACTATCCATTATCTTGAATAAACATCAGTCCTTTTTTGTTATTCTTATTGATCCAGCTTTGATCCCTCCGGCCCACACAAGCAGGGAGGTTTTTGCCATTGAAGGCAGTAATTTGGACATTGGTCTTTGTCTGAAGGGAGGTTTTTCCATATCGCTTGTATCAAGGGCACTGTTCTTCTCTTTTTCTCCCGTCCCTCCCTCCCAAGGGAGGAGGAATGGGATGGATGGACAGCTGCCAGATGGTATGTCAGCAGCTGAAGCATTTTTATCTTGGAAAACCTTCAGCTACCTTCAGGTGTGGAAGTGCTTTCCGATAATAAACCTAGTAAGGTTTAATCTTAACACTGCACTAGGACTAAATATCTAAAGAATCATAGTTGTGTCCTATGGTGGGGATCACTTGCTCCTCCATATATGTTACCTCAAGCGCCAATGTGGCCCTCACAATTTTACGAGCACCCCCTGTGATTGAGAGAAGCTATATTCTTATCATGGCATTTTGAGTTTAGATCCACCAGTTGGACCAATACCAAATATTTTGGCACCTATCTTTTGTAGATCTCAGTCCCCACATGGAGTTTGGAGCCCACGGGGAAGGACATCATATCCTCCTGTGTGGGTGGAGAGAGAATTGAGAAGAGATTGTGACACTTGGATCAAAAAAGCCATGAGAAGAAATAAAAATGACCGAAATCTGTTTGACTTGTGCTGTATTCCTTGCTGAGGCTGAACTTGGAATTTACAGCCCCAAACTCTCTCTCAGAGTTAGAGGCAGAAGCTATTTCTATCAAAACCCGAGGTGGTATCAGGCCACTTGCAACACAAGTGGCAGAGAAGCGTCACTTTTGTTCAACTGCTTAGCGGGTAGAGCATTCGCTTGAAGCGGGCTATCTGAGTTCAGCTTCTATTTCAACACAAGGGATTTCAAACTCCTCTCCTATCTCTGGAGGGTTTCATAATCACCAAGCCACAGGATGTTCTGGAAGTATTTTAGGGACTTACTCTTAATCCTGTTGAAGTTGGTCCTCTTTGCACTACATAACACAAAATTCAGTTGCATGAGAGTAAGGACAGAGAGCAATTTGACCTCATGGTTAGGACAACTGCTTACAGGGAAAGAAATGATGGGAAGGATGAAGCAGATAGAATCATAGAATATTTTAGGCTGAAAGGGACCTCTAGAGGCCATCTAGTCCAACCTCCCTACACAGCAGGGACATCTACCTAGGTCAGGTTGCTCAGAGTCTCATCAAGCTTGACCTCGAATAACTCGAGGGATGGGGCCTCCACCACCTCTCTGGGCAGCCCATTCCAGTGCTCTATGACCCTCATCTTAAAGAACT